>JAEPRB010000133.1:0-93619 GCA_016758965.1 Circinella minor | reverse complement strand
TAATATTTGAACACGTTGGTACTGATAACCAATACATTTTTATATTATATATTTTAGTAGACTAGTTCTTATACTATCAAATATAAACTGTTAGTAATGCCATTCAGAAGTGAAAAAAAAATCGCACACCTTCTCATATTTTACGCTCAGACAAAAAAAAAAAAAATCGCACGGATAAGCACTTGTAATTTTTTTTAAAAAATAAAAAACCGCACCATACTACCAATAAAGTCATTTTAATCAAACAATCCAAGAATATTATCTGTTTTTTGTGGATAATAATATTCGAGCAAGTTGATATCAATAACCAGTGATAATCAATACATCTTTATATTATATATTTTAATAGACTAGTTTTTAAATTATCAAATAAATTGTTACAATGCCATTCAGAAGTAAAAAAAAAAAAATCGCACAAATAAGCACTTGTATTTTTTTTAAAAAAAAACCCATATAATCCAAAAGTATAACCTCTTTTTTGTGTTAATATTCGAGCAAATTGATACTAATGAGCAGTAAAAATTGATATATTTTATATAATCTATTTTATTATAATGGTTTCAAGTGTGCAAAATTAAATAAAGCGAATATCATTCATAAGGAGTTATTGTAGAAAAATAAATTGTATAGAATCTTAATGAAGTATGTTTAGTAAGAGAAGTCGTACTGTTATTATCATAAAAGGATTGGCTGTGGGTGTTGGCGCTGTACCACTACAATTGAAAACCCGCGAGAAAAAAATCGCACCGTTAAGAAAAAAAAATCGCACAGGTAGAACTACCCTATTTATATAGCAAACTGGTTATTCTCTTCTTTTTCTTAAAAAAAATTATTCATTAAAAATAGTAATACTATATCTTTCTGACATACCAGAAATGTTTCCAAAAGTAACACATAAAAATATAACTGACACAACAGCTACTTGTGATAAATTGTGATGAACTTTTAAACTTGGAATAATAATACCTATATTAGCTTCATTCACTCCTAGAATGAGAAGCATATAGAATGACTGTAGCATATGTGGAACTGATGTTTTTCGGTGGTAACCGCACTTGCAGGAGGGAGTGAATCTGTCGACAGGTCTCTATTATTTGATCTGACAGTGGCTTGTGCTTCTGCTGATAGCTCACCTTTTAATGTGGGCCCAGGACATTCTAATACACCTTCTGGTTTTTTCACCAACAGTACAACTGATGGATGAATGTGCCGATGAAGACATATTGAAAAATAAGAAATAAAAGGAATCAAAACAGGATAGGGATAAGAGATTATGGGCTTGTTTATTAGCATTCACTGTTTGCTATATTTATATAGATTGAAAAAAAAAAGTATTGTAAACAATATATTTGATTTCTACTCAAGCGCTCGGATGGCAAATTGGGCACCGGAGATGGTTACTTGTTTTCAAAAACACCAAAATATTTGTTCAAAGATGATTGGTCATCACACCCAAAATATAATTGTTATATGAGTACAGATCTAGAAATGCTAATTCTTTTCCACGGAGAGGAAAAGGATTAAAAAACAATGTCTATAAACCCCTTCAAAGGTAACGATTATATGATGGAGTAACGAACGGTTTCCATACAAGGTTCTTTATTAGAAGATGATAATAAAATTGGAATTGTCCATCGCATCCACATAATATCACTTTAATTATGTAAATGAGAATTAAGCAAGCGGGTAAGTTATTCTTTTTTCAGACAACAAAAATAGAGAGTGTATTGATTTATTTTTTGATGGTATTGTTGGCATGAACAGAGCCACGTTTTTGACCAGTGACTTCCGTGTTACACATGTACTTTCTTGATCTCTGTGGCCACTTCTTACCAGATAAACTTTACCTGTTATGGATAATACACCACACACTTCGGATAATACAATACCCAAATCTTCAAGCCTTGATAATATAAAGACGATGAGATCAGATATACATACATTGTTTTTGTGAATAAGATTATTTGTAGATCGTTCACCGTTATTTGTCATAACACCTACTGAATAATTATGAAGGATTATAGCAGTGAGCTGATAAATAATATTTTAAATTTATAAATTGAAACCGGCATGTCAATCTCTGTGCTTTGACGAAGAACAGCTAATATTGACAAAGATGGATGATACCTCATCCATTTGTACTAATTTAACTGGAGAAAGCATATGACAAAACAGTTACTCTCAGATATAATAAGCAATCTTAAGTTTTTTAAAAGAGACTACTACTTTACTTGGAGAATGACAATTCGACGTTAGATTGATTACCAAGAAAAGCAATGAAAAGATTATTCTTGGCTCAAATACTTTTAAAACGTTTGTCGTGGTATTAAAGAAATATCATGTTGATGTTACATCCCTTTGTTCCATTTTCATACATGTATATGTCGTAATAAAATTTTTAACCTCACCCAGTTACGTATTTAAAAAAAAAATATCATGAAGATGTTTTGATTGCTATCGAAAACAGGCTGCTCATATTTTCAAGTTTTTTGTTTAATAGCTCTGCAAAAGAATTTGAATAATTTAATAGCGGATTCTACTGAAACAGCATAGCAATGACAAAATTGAACTGTATTATATATATATATAGTACACACGAAGCTCTGAATATTAATTTCTCCTTCTATTACTCTGGCAATCATTAGTAAACATGCCAAAACTATTCAAGTTCCCAGTTTCGGCTTTAGAACTACAAAGATATATGAAAAGGCAAGCATTAATATTAACAATAAGTACCAGAGATTAACCAAAATTTTGACTTACAGAGGCTACAAACGATACGTATAAAGTTAATCAATTTGAAACAGGTAGCATACGTGGCTGAGGGCACACATATTAGGGAACTGTTTTGAATCACTTACATAGTGATTGCTCATAAAACATTAGCAATACTGTCGGCCCGCTGGAGTAATACCATATCTTAGACATCTGATATCTAAAGTCTTCAAAATTAATGGTACGGATTTAAACCTAGCATTTTGCTGAACAAGCACAAAGAAACATCAAAAAGCTTTAGAATTGATTACACCAGTCTTTGAGTATTTGATTAAACTTTTTACGCTTGATTACTAAAGATATTTTTAATAGGAGCGAAAAATAATGACTTCAACAAATAATTGATATATATATATATATTTATCCAAGATGTAAAAAGTAAACTGATGAAACGTTTATGTGCACAGGTCGGGTACTCTTGAAATTATTGTTTCATAGAATCGTCGCACGGACCAATTTTCAAAGAGATTAAAAATTTTATCCGCTCAACCAATGTTGGTACAGTGCATAAAAAACCGTCCTTATCAAGAAACGGGTTAAAAGAAAAAAGAAAAAAAAATGGAGTTGGAATTCAGCGAGGAACACATCCTGTAATTACAAGAGGTGTCATTGATTGGTGTCTAGAGGAGCCTCAAATAGTTTACTTTTTTTTTTGCCTTTTTCACCAAATATTCAAATCATTTCCTTTATCATTTCTCTTTTTATCTTTTTTCTTCACCTCTTTATTTGATATATAATATATTGCCATAACAACCACTTTATATATATAAAAAGGCGATACCATGAGTTCTATATCTGTTGCTCACACTGAAGATGATAATAAATTTGTACTACGACTAGAAGCCACAGGTTACGATTCCGATCACAGTAGTTCTAGTAGTAATGACAATGATCCATTCCATCGTTTAAATTTTGTGGACAGTAATCCGATTCCTGATTATGGTACAGTGTCCAACACAACTTATGATTTATTACCCCAGGGCGTTGAGCTAGCTGAAGATTTAAGGGGTGGCTGTGGCGGTCGGATATGGGAAGCTGCAACTGTAATGGTGGACTATCTTTTATGGAAAAACAAGCAACTTGAAAATACTCTATTCAAGGGTCAAAAGGTTCTTGAATTAGGCGCTGGTACTGGATTAGTATCACTTGCACTTGCATTAGGCTGTCCAAGTCTTAATAATATGGTGATGACGGATCAAATGTACGTATTCTTTGTTTTTCTTTCATGGAAACTGTCAAAATAAATATAAATTATATGATAACAATTTAATTAATTGTTATTATATTCTTTATTTAGACCAATGATGAATTTGATGCAGCAAAATATTCAATTGAACAATGTACAAGAGAAAGTGGAGGCAAAAATTTTAGATTGGGGAGAATTAAAAGATATCCCGGAAGCATGCCGTGCACCGGATGTGATTTTAGCATCAGACTGTGTTTATCTTGAAATAGCGTTTAAGCCGCTCGTAGATACACTAATTTCCTTGGCAAATAAGGATACAGATATATATATGAGTTATCGAAAACGTAGAAAGGCTGATAAACGTTTCTTTACAATGGCACGGAAATATTTCACTATCACAGAGGTAAATTAAATATATAGAATGTATTAGTTCATTTAACTATTAAAAAAATCTGATATGGCTGACTTTCTTATTTTTTATTTTAAGGTTTTGGATGATCCAAAAAGAAGTATATATACTAAAGACAGACTCAAGCTTTATCTTATGAAAAAGAAATAAAACAAAAGAATAAAAAAATTGCATTGCATTGCATTTGAACATATTTATTATTATTGGACTTTTTTTCCCCTAAATGTTATAACTACAAATTGACGAAAAAAAAATGTTGGGAAGAGAGGGATCCATGGATGTGGTATACAAGTATGTTATTTAGGAGTACAGGAGATTTTTGTTTGTGTAATCATTGGCATGTTTAAAAAAACATTTAACAAGGTTGCCAAAGGGAGTGAGCAGCACCGGGCATCCAAGTTGGGTTTGATGTGTGACCTTGAAGGCATACATATTCCCGACCATGATATTTGACACGGTCGCCAGCAGCATAAGTTCCAACAGGATCCCAGTCGTTGGCACAACCACCACCACGACGCTTACCACCATGACGACTTCCTTTGCGGTCGCTATCAGATGAATCAGACGAGTCAGATGAATCAGATGAATCAGAAGAATTTTTACGACAATGTTCTTTTTTCTTATGTTTATCTTGTTTTTTCTTGTGCTTTTCTTGTTTGCATTTCTCTTGCTCCTGCTCACGCTTTTCTTGTTTGCATTTCTCGCGCTTTTGTTCTTCTTCTTGTTCACGCTTCTGTTGTTCCTGTTGACGTTTCTGTTGCTCCTGTTGTTGCTGTTCGAACTCCTTCTTTTCTTGATCCAAACGTTTTCTTTCTTGTTCCACACGCTCTTTTTCTTGTTCCATACGTTCTTGTTCTTCTTTTTCCTTCTTGTTATCATCATATAACTTCTTACCGAGAAGTCCTGCTCCTACAGCCAAAGCGCCACCGATGGCAACAGCACCGACATCGGAAGCAATAGCTTTATTACGAAGAGACTTGCAGCGCTTCAAATGACCTTCATGCACATAAGATTGACCGCGTCCTTGTGGGTTACTGCCTTGTTGTTGGGGCTGAGTCGAAAAAGTGATTTGGACCTCACCTGCGGATTGGGACTTGATATCGTAAATTGTGAATGAAGTGCTCAAAGGTTGGCCTTGAGGAATTTGGCGTAATGGAATAGCAGCAAAGCCAATCAATTCATCAGAACCAGCACTTTCCTTATTCATCACTTCAATAAAAAGGTCGGGAGCACTACTGGAAGATAACTGGAAGGTTTGATTCCATTGGGCATTCTTACCGCCGTCCTTGTGAGTGAAAGTTTCTTGGAAAGACTTGGAGTCGCTAAAGTCATAAGTGAATCGAACATAAGGATCTTGCTTGCCAAAGGTTTCGACACTTTTCAATTCAGAAGCAGAGTGGAAGGTGACAGTAAGACCAGAGGAAGATTGTGAGTGGTATGAAGATTGGGTAACTTGGTAAGTAGGCTCTTGACCTGACTGTTGGATATAAGTAGTTTGTTGTTGTTCATAACTGAACTCTTGAGTTTGATAAGATTGTTGATAGGACATTATGAATAAAAGAAGATGATAATCAAAAGAAAAGAAAAAAAAAGAAAGTAGTTTAATTTTTTTTTTGACGTGAGCTTATATATTCAGTCTTTGTGTCCCGGACCATATACGTAATCCTGTTCACACTGAATTGTTAATATATATGCTCCAAAGATCTATTTTCAAGTAAGGTTGCGGATGCTCTAATCCGCAAATGCCGTTTCTCCTAATTACAAGGTGGGGGTGGTTGCTAAATAAGGAATATGCTACGTTTATTTATATCGAGTTAAAAAGCCCGCTCACAAGAAACTTGCTAGTCTTGACCATTCATTGGAAGAACTAAAAAAAAGGGGGGGAGAGGTATATTTTAGATCTTGAAGAAGCCCCGCTCAGTCAGCTCACGTTAAATAAAGGCCGCGCTTCAAAGACGACATGGCTAATCTTCTTTTTTGGGGCAGTAGGCCGAGGGCAAAAAAAGAAAACTATATGGAAGAGAGAAGCTGAGTTTAAGATTAGAGTTTTTGTTGTCAAAGAGGTACCTAGGACATCTTTAAAAAAAAGTATTCCGAACTGCATGATTTTTTTAAGAGATATGTCAAATGACCTCTTTGATCAACAAAACAAAGACAAAACGACTTCTTGAAACTTAATTTATGTTTGTTTTGCCTTTTCCTGATTTGTCAACATTGAATACCAAAGCTTGAATTACAATTGTCTTTTTTTTTCCTGAAGTTCTCGGCCCTCGCGTTTGTTATTGATAATTTCGCATAGTTTACAATCATCATTGAACAAAAAAGTAGAAATGCGAAGTTGATAAATTTGTCGCCTTTGTGATGTTAGTAAAATAAGCAAAACAGGTAAAACTTGAACAACCATGCACAACATATACATAAAATGTAACAGCTCTTTCCAAAGCAATGTCCCACCTTAGTACACATTAATGCCGCAGGCTGATGAAAAACGATGTTGCTTGGCAGCAAAATCAATCTCACTCTGTTTAAAATCAAATGTCAGACATTTTGAAACATAAAGTCGTATTTTTTTATATTAGTGTTGCCTGTTTTTGAAACCAACATAAGGGCGTATAGTAAGCCCTATAATAAAATAGTACTCTTTTATTAAGTTTGATGATTCATCAGAAACTAAAAAAAAACATTTCACTTAGTATATTGTATTATAATTAATTATTTTCTTACACTATTATATATATAATGACAATTGCCAGAACTACATACAAGCTTTATAAGCTCTCTTTTGTACGACATCTATTCAAGCACTTATGTGCATGAGGAGCGGACCCGATGAAATAAGTTAGTTTTACTCTAGCACATGCTTCATGGATTCTTGCGTTCAAGGCTTCTAGGTTAAAAAATCGATGTCGTTTAATCTTGCCCTAACTTTGAGCTTCTTAGAAAAATATAAATAAGATATGCACATCGATATGCATGATATTCAATATACTTTGCAATATCAGTTGAAGTGTGTAAGCACGTCATCTATTATTAGATAATGTTCTTTCATGTGTGAATATTTTATCCACTATTTCATCTAAAAAGTTAAGGTAAAGTGCTTAAAATTTCAAATTATCGCCTACTCGCGTTCTCTTATTATTAGACCGAGGTATTCTCACGCTAACTTTACTTGACCCTTAAGCAGAGATCGTGTCCAAAAACACTGTTGTAGTTTTTCCTCGTGTTGCTGCTACTGCTACAATAGCAGAGCTACTGATCTTTGACCAGTCTCTTGTAAGTTTCATATTGATATGGAATGGTGACACATCAATAAATACACAGTTTTTAGTTAAAAAATTCATATTTGTTTGATCACATTCTCTAACACAGTCATAACCTTCATTAATTTTATCAGGGCTATTTTATTAACAGTGACACTCTGGTTTTTTTAGTGTTAAATTCCATTATTTTTTACGTAATAAATTACAAGAGCTGTGCTACGAAAATTTAGACTTAAAATCATGTATCAAATCTTCAGTTATATATTCATGTTTGCAGCAAAAGGATTAAAATCAGCATACTTAATAATTGTCAATTATGATCCTTATTAAGAATAGGTTTACCCTTCTTCTTAATATTTAAGATTATATTTGGATTCTCTCCATATTCTTTTTCCCCATCTCTGTGGAGCACGAACATATATAGCTGTTTCGCTGCTGCCAAACCATTCAAACATCTATCAATTTTTAGTAGAGTATATGAACGGTTTTCAGTCATTTCTCTTATATGTGAATCTCCGTCTTTCTTCTTCCACCTCATATGAGCTAAATACTCTACATTGACGTATATAGATGTGTATAATACTTGTAGATGTTGCATTTTACAAATGCTTAGTGTGTTATGTTGGTATAGTTGAAACGCAAAAATACTTTTATCAGCAACGTAATTCATAGTTTCATGTCTGCCGTTTTCATCAACGACATATCTCTGTCGATCTTGAAATTGAGCCAAGCCCAAGCAAATCTAAACTATTCTTTCTCCAAAAAATGGGATAGTTACCAACTTTTTTAATTATATGTATATATATTATTACCATGAAAGACGATAGTACCACTAATGATAGTACTACCACTATCATACCGGTGAGAGAATTACACTTTTTCAAAATTAAATGGACTGGGAAGACACAAGATAGATGAAAAATAAATAAATTATAAAAAATAAGGTTATTCTCGCGGCCCGGATAATACAAAAATTGATATCAAAGTCGCAAAAGTGATCAATCCATTACAAAAGTCTAAAAGCATGTAGATTAGTGTCGGTGTACACATAGTTACATTTCCCTATTTAACTGCCAAAGGACGTATTAATCAATGAAATGGAGCATACAGCAATGGTGAATAATGTATTTCTACGCTGATGAAAAAAATACTAATGCTATCAAAGTTTAGCGTGCAGTTTTTACCTATATTTGGAAAGATCCATGGACAGCCAACAATCAGCTTTGGTTATGTTATTGACTTACTTTGTCAACATTTCAAAAATTTAACTGTCACCAACTGTGATGCTAACAACCATATGCGCAAGAAATGCCATTACAAGCTCACAGTTCGTTATGTTGTTGCTTATGATGATGATACAGCTCTTTTACAGTGGTACGAATCTGTACCATCATGGATGGTACTTGAGATTAACTTCTTTTCCGAGTATATTTTGATTGATGAGCCAGGATTCGTTATAAATACTCTATCCATCGCTCAGATAACTGGCCCGACATTGAAAAATTATGAAAAATACCCTTTCTTGAAGTTGAAATACGTAGCATAACCTAACAATTGTTATATAAAAAACCACATTTTATGAACAAAAAGGATGAGATAAAATTGGTATGATATGTACCAACAGTGAAGTATATTAGATATATGACCTTGCTCAATACATACAACGAGCATGTTGTTGTATGTTCGTACAAAAAATTTAGCTCTTGCAAATATCCACAATTATAAGAAGTGACAACTTCCAGCTACAATCAATAAAATTGTAGGCTATACACCTAATAAGAAAGATCTGGTTTATGTGAAGAAATATTTTTTGTCAGAAGTCAAAACGATATATGATTGAGTTGATCACTCATAATGGTTATATATTATTATTAATTATTATCAGTGGTTTAAGAGTTTTACATAATATGTGAATAGAAAATCCTGTTTCTCGTCCTAATAAAAACTATGTGTATACCCGAGTTTAGTCGCTATATATACTAACTTATACTAATAGGAATTTTCAAAGTACCTTTGAAACGCACCTCTAAGTCAAAATCAAAGTAGTGGTACTCTATACAGTCCTATAAGTCGATCAGGCTACTTTATTTATTATAATAGTATTGAAAACATATCTAACACAGTAACGTCACATACCTGTTCCATTGTAATGACAGCATAACACGCCACTAATATATATAATAATAACCCAAGAGACACATAATAAATTTTATAAAAGAAAAAAAATGACTTTTTATATACTATAAATTTTCAATTTTTGTTGTTGTTGATTGTCTTATATATACAGAATAAAAGGACGAAATAGAGAACAGGGGAAATAAAAGAGAGAGAGGGAGATCTAGTTCAAAGCATCCAAAATACCGCCCAAGGTTTCAATGACCTTATCACCTACTTGAGTAGTGGATTGTTCACCACCCAAATCACGAGAGCGAACACCACTATCCAAGACCTTACGAACAGCATCTTCAACAGCCTTAGCTTCTTGTTCAAAGCCCAAGGAGTAACGGAGCAACATGGCAACACTCAAAATGGTAGCAATAGGGTTAGCAATGTTTTGACCAGCAATATCGGGTGCAGATCCGTGGATAGGTTCATACAAACCAACACACTTGCTCTTACCATCGGGCAAACCGTTCAAAGAAGCAGAAGGTAAAAGACCGAGAGAACCAACAATGACAGAAGCTTCATCGGACAAGATATCACCAAACATATTTTCAGTCAAGACGACACCATTCAATTTCTTGGGATTTTGAACCATGGCCATAGCAGCAGAGTCGACCAAATGATGTTCATATTGAAGTTGGGGGAATTCCTTATCTAAGGTTTCACTGACAACCTTACGCCAGAGACGAGATGTGGCCAAAACGTTAGCCTTATCGATGGAGTGAATCTTACCAACAGGGCTTTGCTTCAATGCCAACAAAGCAGCAAGACGAGTTACACGTTCGATTTCTTCACGAGAGTAAGGAAGGGTATCGTAAGCTAAATAGTAAATAATAGTAGTTCAGATTAATATATAAACTTTAAGCATATAATTTTTTTCACATAACGCGTCTATGCGTACCACCCTTTTCTCTTTGGTATCCTAATTTATCCTCAATTTTTTATATAAGTTACCTTTGCCATCTTCACCAGCTTCCTTACGGTCACCAAAGTAGATACCACCAACCAATTCACGAACAAAAACAAATTCGACACCTTGGACAACATGATCCTTAAGAGGGGACAAGCTTGTCAAACTATCAGAAGCAAAAGTGACAGGTCGAAGGTTGGCATACAAGTCAAGGGACTTACGCAACTTCAAAAGACCTTGTTCAGGACGTGGTCCACTACCAATTTGTGCACCAGGAAGACCACCAACAGCGCCCAACAAAATGGCGTCAGCAGATTTGCATGCATCCAAAGCGGATTCAGGCAATGGTTCACCTTATAAGAGCAAAAGGAAACGCATTCGAATGAGTTACAAAGCCTTTCACACACAAAAAACACGTACACGTACACGTACAATTTACACTACCCAATCTTTTTTTTTCTCACTCATAAGAATTATACCATTCCCCGTTTCCTCATTCACCTTTCTTTTCTCGCTTTCTCTCTCTCTCTCAAAAGTTACCTGTCTTTTCAAGAGCGGCCAAACCAATAAGTTCATTCTTGAATTCAAATTCAACATTCAAAGCTTGAGCACGACGTTCAGCAACCTTTTGTAAAACCTTGACGGCTTCACCAACAACTTCAGGGCCAACACCATCACCGGGAAGACATACAATAGAAATTTTCTGGACCATTTTTTTTAGTGAAAGAGTTGTATATGTAAAAAGGGAAAAAAGTTTATGACAAACTAAAAAAAAAAAAAAAAAAAAAGAGCTATTAAGACACCCTGTCAGAAAGAGATAGGTTATGAATCACCTTTCGTAACGACTTATGAGTATTCTCATTGGTTAATAAGAAAACACAACACCGTCAAGTTAAATTTATTGCCGCTCCAATCTCTCTTAACAATCCTGCATATCTAAATTCTTTTTCTGCACCCATGTTTTCATTCTTTTTGGGCTGTGGTTACCCAGTTTCAGGTTTTTTTTTTTTAAAAAAAAAACATAATCGAGTGAAAAAAATTAGAAGATCAACTGAATTGGCTCAAGTTTAAAAGATAATTTTTATGCATTTATAAAAAAAAAAGAGTAAATTTCTAGTAAACCAAATTAATAGAGACTTTTGATGCGCGGAATACGAAAAGTGACAAAAATGGAAGTAAAAAACATTATAATACCATATGATGACAAACTTTGATGAGTAGTCAAGCCGGGGATAATAATGAAAATATAACTAAGCACTAAATGAATTATTAATAGCAAGCTAATACGAAAGGATTGTGATGAATAAGACCATTTTTCTTTTCGTTGATCCCGAAACATTCCATTATAACCTTTATAATCCATTTAATACTAAAGCTAGAGTATAAAAGATAAATATAATATATAGTCTTACAATTATCATTGTAAGTAAGCTTTTAAAACAGGAAAATACTTTTCAAATTGGGATGAAATCAACCCTTCGTTTAGTGATCCTATTTGAAATAAATCTAATAATTATAGTTTTTTGGTTTCGGAAAGAAAATGTATTGAGATTTTTCGATAAGATCAACTTTTTTTATTGGATGTTGTTGACGAAACAACGACGGCTTTAAAAAAATGGGGGGTGATAAAGCCTAACTTTTTCTGGTTGTGATTGTTGATTATAACGATACACATTTTGTGATTTTTTTTTACAATATTAACAGGAAAAAAAGAAGTGATGCAATAGTTTAAAAAAGGTTTGAAGTAGTTGCGAAAGTGAAATATGAAGAGGGAATTTTTTGTTTGTTTGTTTACAAAAAGATGGGAAAGAAAGTAAAAAGATTAGGAAAGATTAAAAATAAATTTAGTCCTTGCCAACGTTTTCAGGTCGAAGTTGTCGGACAGTCTTGCCAGCACGCCAGATTTCAGATTCACGGATTTCTGCCAATTCTTCTTCAAGACGTTCACGGTAATCAGGCTTTGAGTTACGGTCAAGGGAACGAGCAGTTTCGGAACCATCACGGACAGACTTGTAAAGTTGTTCGAAGACGGGCTTGGTAGCATCGTGGAAAGGCTTCCACCAGTCAAGAGCACCACGTTGAGCAGTGGTGGAACAGTTGGAATACATCCAATCCATACCACGTTCACCGATCAAAGGATAGAGAGATTGAGTAGCTTCTTCGACGGTTTCGTTGAAAGCTTCAGAGGGAGAGTGACCTAATAGGAATAATAATATTATAATGAATAAAAAATAATCAACAAAAAAACACATGAAACACGCCAATATATAATTTCACCTTTTTACAATTTTACTCCTTTATCTTCTAACTATCTCTCTCTCCCCTTCCTCCTCCTCACCCCAAAATAAAAACTTACCATTGGCACGCAAGACTTCGTATTGAGCTTGGAAGAAACCTTGGATAGCACCCATCAAAACACCACGTTCACCATACAAGTCAGAGTAGACTTCCTTTTCGAAGGTGGTTTCGTACATGTAACCAGAACCAATACCGATACCAAGAGCGACGGTACGGTCACGAGCCTTACCAGAGGCATCTTGGTAGACAGCGAAGGAAGAGTTAATACCACGACCTTCTTGGAACAAACGGCGGACAGTGAAACCGGAACCCTTGGGGGCAACCAAGATCACATCAATATCTATAATCAAAAAAGGAAAATAGAAAAAGATATCATTTTAATATTTTTTTTTCTTGTACACCCTCGAAAAAACTCAAATCTAAATCTACAACTTTAAACTAGAAATGTCCTTTAACTCTAATCACCCCTCCCCGTTCAACACGTTATTGTTATATATTCTTTTTTTTAATACTTACCCTTAGGAGGGATAATGTTGGTTTGGTCATTGTAGACAACGGAGAAACCGTGAGAGAAGTACAAGGTCTTGCCAGGAGTCAAAAGAGGCTTCATTTGAGGCCAGATGTCCTTTTGGTAAGCATCAGACAAAAGGTTCATAACAACAGTACCCTTTTCAACAGCATCCAAGACAGGGAACAAGTTCTTGCCGGGAACCCAACCTTCCTCAATGGCTTGTTGGTAGGTCTTACCCTCACGTTGACCAATGATGACGTTAACACCATTGTCACGCAAGTTCAAAGCTTGACCACGACCTTGGGGACCATAACCGAGAACGGCAATGGTATCATCCTTGAAGGTATCCAAAAGCTTTTCCTTGGGAACATCGGAACGTTCGAAGACAGTTTCTTCGGTACCACCGAAGTTCAAAGTCTTCATACCACGAACTTGTTGAGCAACCTTAATGAGTATAAATGAAATGTATAGATCATTGAAATAATTAGTATTGCTTATATATTAACCAAAAAAACGCGTATGTCAAAAATATAAGTAAAAAAAAAAAAAGAGGAATTGTTTCTTTACCGAAGCCTTGACAGCAGATTGCTTCAAGTTAGCAGTAGCCAAAGCGGTCAAAGGACGAGCAGCGGCAACGGGACGGATAGCAGCAGCGCGGCGCGAGGCAGCACGCATAGCGGTAGAAAATACTCTGGAAGCCATGAGGAAAATAAAAGGGTTTTTTTTCGGTTAAAAAAAAAAGTTTAGAAACAAGAAAGGAAACGAAAAAATTAGCTAAAATGCCACAGCATTTTTATTAGCATGGGCCGTGACGGGCGTTTCGCGTTTTATTGGTCCGCTAATCCCCCACTCCCCACTATGTTAAATGGCACTTTTTGTGTGGGTGAGGTTTATGAGTGGTCTGTTCCGATTTATCATTTGCATTTTTTATTTCGATTCATCATATGTTGTAGCCAATAAACGAAGAGTTGAGATCTTATCAGTTTTTTTTTTCTTCCATACATGCCGCTCTTTTAAAATTTTCTTTAAATGTCGCCCTTTCATTTGGTGACTCATATAGTATAATTTCAATAATGATACTTCTTTGGATCAAAAAAATTTGGTTATACTTATGAATAACTAACTCAATCTTTAGTAACACTTAATAAATAGTATTAAAAAAAAGATGTGTCAAAAAAAAACGATAATAGAAATTTCCTGAAAAAAGAAAAACAGTTATAAAAATCAATCTGTAAAAAAAATCATTCATTTGCTTTATATTATTCTTTTGTTTGTAAGTGGGAGAATAGATGGCTGTGATGGGGACAAGAAGATGATAGGTAAAAAGTGTGTGTGGTAACTATGAGGGGTTTTGATTCGGGTTAACAGAAAGATTAATTGTAATATGCAAACAAAAAGAGCTGTGGCGGTGCCTCAATTTGATTGGTGTGACTCATTTGATGTAAGTGCACATCATCCACTTCACATGCCAACTAAATGATAAGACTGTTGTTATTAACAACAATAGATTATTGACTACAAGTTCGAATTTTTTTCCCCAGTAATATGAAAACTATGAGATCAAAAGACCTTTAAAAAATGTATATTACATATGTATACTAATTTAATATTTTATTTTTACGACAAGGGCAAACATTAACTAAAAAGAGTGTGTCTTTATTTCTGCATAGAACTTGACAACACAAAACCCGACAACAACAAACCCAACATTAAGGAAAAAAAACGAGATAAACATTCAACAACGATCCGACGCCACTGGTTTAAAAAATATAAAAGGTCCGCTTTTCCTATCCAAAAACGTTTTCTGCGTTTAAATTGTACACCGAATCTTTTCAGATTTTTCTTTTTCTGATTGAAAAAAAAAAAAAAGTTTCTTGTCTTATAATTGAATCCCCTTTCTTTCTTTCTTTCTCTTCCTTCCTTCCTTCTCTTTTTTCCCTTCATCTGCTTCGACCAGCAATAAAAGTACCCAGGGGGTTCTTCTTTTTTATTTTAATTTTCTCTTTTTTTACTTTATTATAATATACATCAAATGATCTCATCAGCAGCAGCAAGATTGTCATCAAGGCAATTTTTGAACCGATCAACTCTTTTAACCGGCAAACGTTCCGTAGCCGCATGCATGATCCATACCTCTCATAAGGCAAAGGGTGCAGCAGCAACTCAGTATGTCTTTTTTTTTAGCATTGCGTTTGATTGATATAGTAGAATTATTGTTTTTAATTATATTGTCAATTCAAAAAAGAATTTTTTAAATGAAATATTTAATCTAATCTGTATATGCTGTTATAACTCATAATAATTATATTAATATAGTTCTGCACCTCAAACAGCCGAACGAACAACTGTACAAACAAGCAATAATGCTCAACGAAAACCACAGCCACTCAAATATAAAAAGCCTGCAGCCGTAGAAATGGATGATTCTTTTGTTGGTATGAGTGGTGGTGAAATTTTCCATGAAATGATGTTAAGACATGATGTTAAGCATATTTTCGGCTACCCTGGCGGTGCTATTCTCCCTGTCTTTGATGCTATTCATGAGTCCAAATATTTTGACTTTATTCTTCCACGACATGAACAAGGTGCTGGTCATATGGCTGAAGGATACGCACGAGCTACGTAAGTAAATTCATTATTATTATTTTTATATTCTCATCATTATTTTTTTTTTTTAATTTTCATATTTTTCTTTTGTGTACTAATTTTTTTTTGTTTTTAATTGACAGCGGTAAACCCGGTGTTGTGCTTGTGACTTCCGGTCCTGGCGCTACTAACGTTGTCACAGCAATGGCTGATGCTCAAGCTGATGGTACTCCTTTGGTTGTATTTACTGGTCAAGTCGTAACGTCAGCTATTGGTACTGATGCTTTCCAGGAAGCTGATGTGGTTGGTATTTCTCGTGGTTGTACAAAGTGGAATGTGATGGTTAAGGATATTACTGAACTTCCTCGAAGAATCAATGAAGCATTCACAATTGCTACCAGTGGCCGACCTGGTCCTGTCCTTGTCGACTTACCCAAGGACGTTACTGCTGGTATTTTACGACGACCCATTCCTACCAACACTGTCATCCCATCCCGTCCCAACGCCATTCCCAACACTGCCATTGGTGCCTTCACCAAAGAAGCTATTACTGCAAAGCAAGACCCCTTGTTACAACGTTCTGCTGAATTGATTAACCAAGCTAAGCGTCCCGTCATTTATGCCGGCCAAGGTATTTTGAGTCATCCTGACGGCCCTGCTGTTCTTCGTGAACTTGCCAACAATGGTAATATTCCTGTCACCACTACCTTGTGTGGACTTGGTGCATTTGATGAAATGGACCCCAAGTCCTTGCATATGTTGGGTATGCACGGTTCTTCTTATGCCAATTTAGCTATGCAAAATGCTGATTTGATCATTGCTTTGGGTGCTCGTTTCGATGATCGTGTCACTGGTATGGTTTCCGCTTTTGCTCCTGAAGCTGTCAAGGCTGCTCGTGAAAACCGTGGTGGTATTCTTCATTTTGAAATCATGCCCAAGAATATTAATAAGGTCATTGAAGCCACTCATGCTATTGAAGGTGATGTGACAGAAAACTTAAAGAAGGTTGTTCCTCATATTCAATCCTCGGAACGTAAGGAATGGTTTGATCAAATTAACCAATGGAAGGAACAATATCCTTTCTATTATGACTTACCTATAAATGATGATGCCGAACTCAAACCTCAACAACTTATTGATGAATTGAACAAGCAAACAATGGATAAGAAGGAAGATGTTATTGTTACAACCGGTGTCGGTCAACATCAAATGTGGGCTGCTCAACATTTCCGATGGCGCCATCCCCGCACATTCATTACTTCCGGTGGTCTTGGTACCATGGGATTCGGTTTACCTAGTGCCATTGGTGCTAAGGTTGCCAAACCTAACAGCATCGTTGTTGATATCGATGGTGATGCTTCCTTTTCTATGACTGCCATGGAATTAGCTACTGCTGCCGAATTTAACATTGGTGTCAAGGTCCTTTTGTTAAATAACTCTTTCCAAGGTATGGTCAAACAATGGCAAGATCTTTTCTACGAAGAACGATACTCTGGTACTGTGATGAAAAATCCAGATTTCTGTAAGCTTGCAGAAGCAATGGGTGTCAAGGCAATCCGTGTGACAAAGACTTCTGAAATTCCTGAAAAGATGGCCGAGTTCCTTGCTCATGATGGACCTGTTCTTATGGATGCTGTTGTATCTAAACATGAACAATTGTTCCCCATGGTTCCTGCTGGTAAGGCTTTGCATGATTTCATCGTTCACCCCAAGGTTAAGGCTGGTCTCAAGAAATAAAAGAAGAAAAAAATAAGCATCATCAAAAAAATTTATTCTGCATTCATTTTTTTTTATTATTAAAAAAGAACACAAACACCAAAAAAACAAAAGCATTCATTCCTTTAAAAAAAAAGCCAAATAATTTTTTTCAGTCATTATTTTTTTTATTATTATTATTGCATTTAATTCTTCTCTATCACACACATAACATTATCTTCTTCCTCGCTTCGCTTTTCCCAAATTTATTATATCTTTATATATCAATTCGTTTTTTTTTTCTCTCATGTTGCTTTTGCTTTTTTTTAATCATATATTTCTTCCTTTTTTTTTACTGCACTCTTTTTTTTTGCTCATATCATTTTATGACACTTCTATATTAAAAAAAAGGTTATCTTGTACATTCTCTCAAAAAAAAACCATTTTTTTTGTATTGTCTGTAATAATTCTTTTGGAAATGATGTATTTCTATGTCAATATTTAATAAGCTAGCAAAAAGCTCTTTTTCAGATAACATCATTTTAATCCTTGTATGAAATAAATCAATATATCTTGTCTCCTTGACAACGATAAATTAGGAAAGAAATTGTACTTATAACTATGCCTTTTGTGTGCTTATTTAATTTCAATCCAAGTTTGGGTTGGCTAGCAACGCCATCTTCTATTTAATAGATATTTTCTGCTTATTCATCAATGAAGATAATAATAATACCAAGTTCACCTGAACAATCCATGAATACCCAAACTTATTGATGATGTATTTGATATAATTTACCGTATATTTCAAGAGAATAGCTCAAAGGAAAAGACAATTCACATCTTTGTACTTTAGCCATACTTTTGGTAATATCAATGTGATCTGATATATTTAAAGAGTAAAATAATCTTAGCACAGTTTGCTTCATATGTGCATTCATTTAAATATGCAGTATTATTATAATCTATAAGCCTTTTTATTATTCTATTTTGCTTGCCCGTAACAAATGATCATTTTAAATGATACTCGCCACCTTTGATTCACCTGCAGCATTGTTAGATATAATAGATAGATAGGCTTGTTCTTTCTTTTTTTAACCCTTCCGCATAAAGCCCGCCAAAAAAACCCAAAAGCGTTGGGACGGAGTGATAAAATTAGTCGATTTTTGACTACGCACAAACTGCAAAGTGCATTCTCGGTTTTTCTCTCTCCATCCCAACTTCATTTTTAACAATACATTAAAAGAAAAACGAAAAAAATGTCGATGGCAGTAAGTATAATTTTGAAACAAAAAAAAACTCGAATGCAAATTAACAAAATTATTAAATAAATAAAAATTAATGTAGAGTTTACTTGGTTTATCCACACCTGTGGACATTGACATTAGTTTTACTGGAGAAGATCAACGAAAAAAGGTTGATGTAAAAGTAGACAAAGAACGTCGTGAAACGTACCCAGTATATCTTGACGGCGAAACAGTGAGCGGCAAAGTAAATATTTCTTAATAAAACAATCTCATTTAGTTTTATTTAAAGAAAAAAATAGGGTCTTGGCATTTATTTAACCTTTACGAAAAAAATATATATATTTTTTAGGTGAATATTCGTTTGCGAGGTGGAAAGAAACTTGAACATAATGGTATCAAGGTTGAATTCGTGGGAAGTATAGGTAAAATAAAATTTAATTCATGCTAAATATATAATCAAACAAATATTATTAAAACAACTTTTTTTTATCTATCCATTTTAGAACTATTCTATGACCGGGGTAGACCGCATGAATTCTTAACACTTTCTCAAGAATTAGCAGCACCAGGTGAACTTCGTCAAAGTGAATCATTGGACTTTGAATTCAAACGGGTAGAAAAACAATATGAATGTTATCATGGCATTAACGTCAAATTAAGGTAAGAAAAACAAAAAGAGGGGGAAGGGACATAATGGATATAAAATGTTTATAATGTGACATTGAAATTATACTTATATTTAATATGATATCATATATTTTTAGATATTTTGTTCGAGTTACTATATCACGTCGTTTAGCCGATCTTGTTAATGAAAAAGACATTTGGGTATATTCGTACAGAATGCCAACTGATATCAATAATTCGATTAAGATGGAAGTTGGTATTGAAGATTGTTTACATATTGAATTCGAATACAACAAATCAAAGTATGTCATTATTTTTATTATTTTGCTTTAGTTTAAAGAAATGAAAGAAGAGGAGAGGAATAATTGGATTGGTTTAATTAATAGCTTTTAATAAATAGGTATCATTTAAAGGATGTAATTGTTGGTAAAATATACTTTTTACTTGTACGTATAAAGATTAAAACGATGGAATTGGCAATCATTCGACGTGAGACAACAGGAGCTGGTATGTAATTTATCCATTTTGTTTTGCGACATGTATATAATAATATATGAATTTTCTAATTTTTAAAAAAAAATCAATAGCGCCTAATTTATATAATGAGAGTGAAACGGTAACTAAATTCGAAATTATGGATGGTGCACCTGTTCGAGGTAACATACATATATGAGAGTAGAATAAACAGACATGGATGTAGAATGTGGATGAAATGAAAAGTATTAATTACATTATATTTAATATATAGGTGAAGCTATTCCAATTCGACTTTTCCTTGGTGGATTTGAACTTGCACCCACTTTCCGAGGTATTAAATGATTACAAATGAAGTCAAATTGGTTGGATTATATAAAAGATATACTCAATTAGTCATTCTTATAATATATATATATAGATGTAAACAAAAAGTTTTCCACAAGATATTATTTAAATCTAGTCCTCATCGACGAAGAGAATCGTCGTTACTTTAAGCAACAGGAAATCACCATGTTTAGACGCAAAAGTAAGTTAATAATTATTTATGACCTTTTTGTATAGATAGTAGATCTCGATAATTAATATATACTTTATTTTTAGTTGATGATGGTTATCCACCAGATGACGAACCTCCTGTTCCAGCTTAAAAGTAGAAAACCAAAAAAAAAACAAGAGTTATACATTATGTATATTTGTACAATAATAAGCTTGATTATTCCCTTTTATTTTCTTTTCCTTGTGTTTATTATTATTATTATTATTCGAGTTGTAATAATAATACAATTCATTTTATCTCTTCTCTATTTTTTTTACTCACTTACCTACAAGAAACTTATTTAAATGAGAATTATCAATTGTGAAAGGGAAAGATATAGTTTTTATATGAAAGAAAGTAAGAATATTATCCTGTAGCTGATAACAAAGATCTATTTGGTATTGGATGATGTTTGCCATATTATTGGTACAAGTTATAGATACAGATTTAGATGCGAAACAAAATGTCAATTATTATGAGTTAAACTATATATATGGATAAACTATTTTTACTGTAATATTAAGTATATATATATATTATTTATAAATATACGGATATTTTATTTTTACTCTTTGTAAGTACCATAGCAATGAGGTCTCGCAACATGAGAAAGACAATGAAGGTGACGAAAAAAACAACAAAAAATAGCATTAATAAGTTAGTATACCTGATTTTGCTAAAAGGATAATAGCTTAGCGTATAATAAAATCTTGATACTACAAACATTAAACCATTCCTCAATGAAAATGAACAAATCCAGAATGGATCACGAAACTCAGAAGTATCGATTGGCTAATAATTTTAATAAAGTAATATATAGAGAAAGTAACGGGATATAACAAATCTAAGTAAACGATGTAAAAGGTATAAAGATATATATATATTATTTCAATTTACTTGAAAACAGTGAAAAAAAACATGTGATGTATTATCAAAGGAAAGAAAATCATTTTATCCTTCTTGATGTTTTCAAATTCTACGCTGGAAGGAAATCTAATTTTTATTATCAAAGACATTAAATTTGGCAATTCTCCCAGCTTCATACTAATACGAAGTACGATAAAACTAGAATTTAGACTGTGGACATGGATATATTTACATGGTCTATTTTTTTTTTTGTGTCATAGATTCTCTCTAGTCTGATAATAATATATATATTTTTAAGGAAGAATTTTTTTGTTAAAATAATCAGTTACTTATAGAATAGACTGTTTATTACGTATTAAAATGGAAGTAAAAAGAGTAAGACCTTGGTACAACTCTGTTAAAATTTTTAAATAATAGTATTATTGAAAAAATTGTTTGCATAGACATTGCTTCTAGTTACAAATTAATCGCGGTCACTTATATAGCAGTTCGCCGGTATCAAGTTGATATAAAGGCTTATTATGTTGCGGTTTGGTATATGTTTATATGAGCGTGAGGACCTTGTATGCAGCTCACAATCAGGATAAGATGATAATATTGTGAGAATGATGCTGCTTTGTTTAGTGCATTAAATTAAATTATTATCTTGATTTATTTTGGTTGAATATTCAAAGTAACATTATGGCCATTAAATG
Organism: Circinella minor; assembly: GCA_016758965.1. Classification (NCBI taxonomy): domain Eukaryota; kingdom Fungi; phylum Mucoromycota; class Mucoromycetes; order Mucorales; family Lichtheimiaceae; genus Circinella; species Circinella minor. The sequence goes on along the minus strand of JAEPRB010000133.1, from coordinate 71,381 downwards.
GACCAGGCAAATTATTACTCCCTAAATTATATTTTCCCTATAAACTCACAACTAGAATAATATAGTTAAGAGGTTAAATAATTTTACATACTATATAGTGACGGTAGTATTATAGACTTTTAAATTATTACTTGACGACAATAGAAACTTTAATTTCTAATTCAATTAATTTAAATGCGTGTAGTATCATCATGGAATTTTTCTCGTAGCTAAAATACTAGATTTTTGCTAACTTTATCAAAGCTTTTCTTTCTCCACATTCACGTTACACCTGAATAATTTACTCGCCGACACCCTTTTTGCAAAACCAATTGAAAATGTTACTAATATATAGAAAAGTCTTCCATATTGTAAAAAAGTGTATTAAGAGATTTTAAAACAAATTCATAAATATATTACATATGATATTATTACTACTTTAAGATACTAATGTTAGTCTTTTCTTATAAAAGATAAATAACAATATTTTTATCGAAAACCTCCATTTGCAAAGTCAGATTACTAAAAGAAGTAATTGACCCATAACTCCTAAAAGTTTCAAAAATTAGGGGATTATAAGTGGATTGTGTTGCTATTATTTAAGTGACTGGAAATAGTAGCGTATTTCTGTAAGCCAAGTGGTAGTCTATAAAGAGCTGAATCCATTTGTTGGTGGAATCACGGTTGCTTGGTTGTCTCGTCGAAGACAGTGTCTTGCAGAGTTTGGTGTCAACATTCGGGTCCGAGCGTAAGCTTGGATTGGTAGGTTGTTCAATACTGGGGAAACGCCCGAGGGTAGCAATACAGCAGGGAAAACTCAGAGCACTAATACGGCTGTCAAGTTGGCACGTTGGAGGGAATTTATCAAGTAGCTGCCATCAACAGTGGGGACTACCTCTTTTTGTTTTTTTTTGTTTTTTTGCGAAGACCATATATAATAATTAATAATTTTTTTACAAGGCACAATAGCTATAGATCGGCCTTTTTTCCTTTTTTAATTATCGACCCTGTTTTAAAAAAGTGCCATACTTATGCAGATTAAAATAAAACAATAACAGCACCATTGTTATAGGAACGTCTACCTTGGCGGACCACCACAGCAACATTTTATGCATCCCAAGAAAAATGTGATTTTGCGATAGAGTTATTTAAAAAGATACTGTTGCATAAATATCATATTTCTTTTTGAACATAAACTCACAAAATTTCGTTATGGAAAAATTTACTTAAAAACCCAAGGAATCATAGCTCGTCATAAAAATTATTCAAAGTAGCAAGGAGAATGTTGATGATTTGGTTGATGCTCTTTTAATTGCTGATAGCGTGAACAATATATTTATTTCTGAAAAGATAAATCTAAAAAGAGTGTTGCAAAAAGTATCCATTTCGTTCTTTATTCTTTATTTTATTTTGACAATTTTAATACAATACTATTGAATATGTGTTATGCTGACAGCTTTTTGTAACTTACGGTATTATGTGTGATAAGAAGTTTGAAGTTATAAGTTGAAAAGGGAATGAAAGTATTGGTAAGTAGGATCACGACCACTGTTCCGTCAACGGTGCACCTTTCATCCAGCATAGTCGACAACCAAAAAAAGTCATGGATTGCCAACGCCAAAGAACTGTTCACGACAAAAATATCTATGCACAAGACTGCCCATAAAGTCTAATGAGCGAAGAGCAGTTACAATGCCTTCGGACATGTGACAAAGCACAATATCTGAATACCTCCTTTAATTTCATCCACTTATCCTATTTGACAAGCATATCATTTTGGTACCTCCTCTGATTCATCCATCCCTCTATCTCCCAAAATGTTTTCTAATCACTTTTTAACTCTTATTAAATTTCACTACCATGGCTTTTCTTTTTCTCTCTTCTTCTGTATATATTACATCTCTTATTGTCTATCATGAAAAAAAAAACATCTCACTTCCCTTATATTTATAGTAATTTAAATTCATATCAAACTAATACTTTATTATATTACTTGTATATTATGGAATGCAAGGTATTCCTAATGTATTATTAAATTAATATTATATACTTCTTTTTAAATGTTTTGTTTTCTTTTTTAATTCCTTATGCTTTATGAATGTCACAATTAATGAATTACATATTACAGATATACGGACATATTAATAAAACAATTGATTTCTGTCCAAGTGTGTATTTTTCTTATAGAAAATATTTCTTAATAATATCTACCAAAATATTAGAAGGATACTGTCAAAATATACCAACAAAAATGAAACTTTACACTGAGAAGTAAATTTGAGTTAGTGATTTCCTGTTTCTAGTTTTGCGTCGAAGTATATGTTTATTATTTTTATAAACATGGCCATAAACTCCTTTTTTCAATCCGACAAAAAGATTCTGATTGAAGGTAAGGCTAAGACTGATAGTAGTCAATATCTCTGTCTAAAAATGTTTAATATTATCACTATAATAGATGCTCGAAAAGACAAGTTGAGCGAGAAAGATTAAAAATCGACCTCGAGAGTGACGAAATGTGATAAAGAGCACAAAATCACTCTTGGAATGTTGTTTTCAAGACAACAACAAAATCTGTCTGGCGCAAATAATTTGGAAGAAAAACGGTAGCAAAGTTTTTTATGTAGAGTATTGAGGATGTTTTTGTTTTTGGAAACTGGTGTGAGTTACCCAATCATTCATCGTTATTCACTGGTTTTCTCATCCAGTTGTATGTCACACTACTGACCCCTTACTGCTGCGCATCTTTTTTTTTTTTTTGGTTGCTGAATTTTTTTTTATTATGTTAAGACATTATATAAACTTTATTTTTTGTATTTGCCCATTTTAGACATTATTTTTTAAAAGTAAGGAAAGCTATACTGCATTTTATCAGTTCAAAAAGATAAATCCGTTTTGTAAAATATTTCTTTTTGTTAATACTCTATTACATACCTAGTCAAGGTTTATAATTTGGGAACTAAAATTATTATATATAGTAGCTACATTCTTTCAAAATACCTTTTTTCAAAAAACGCAGGATTTCTTTTATTACTGAGGCCTCTCTTAACAACTATAAAATAGTTAGAAGAGTCATGGTAACAAAAATGGATCGAGAAACACACATACACACAATCAACCAATTAATAATGAGACTTTTTCCAACAATTTGGTCCTTGCTTGTTGGTGAACCTTTTTCCTATTGTCACTACTACTATCTGATACTAAAACGGATGAAGTACCATCTCGGTATATTACTTCTATTACTTTGGAGTTTAGGGTTTCCCTTAGACGTATTAGTCTCGGGATCTATTGCTGGTGCTTTTGTAGTAGACAATGGTTACATTTGGAAAGCACGACTTCATACCTTCCAAAAATGAAACTTTTGGAGACAAAAGGAAATTATTGACTTGTATGATTTTGATTCTTCGTTACTCAAAAAATCAAGGCATTTTTGGGGATGAGATAAAAATATAGCGGGGAATCAGGCTATAAATTATCATCCTCTTTTACTTTATAAACATAATCGCCGTTCGTATTTTAATTTTCTAGGTGATAGTTTACATAATGAAATTTAATTTCATTTTTCATCTTGTCATGGATATAAGACCAGTGATAATACAACCCACTCTTTTAGTTAAAAAAAAAGAAGAGATAGAGGAGCGGCAATTTTTACATGCATAAAATTATTTCTCAGTATAACCTAAATGATTATAGAGGATAAGATTTAATTATTATCCCTATTAAGAGTTCTTCTAAAAATAATATTATTATATGAATTCATTATTTTCTGTTATTAGTGCAACCATGAAGGAAGCTTCGGGTTTGTTCATATTATATATATTTTAATAAATAACAATATAAAAAAATTAAGAGTAATTTTTAATACCACCCCCTGAAAAGAAAAACTAGTAAGTATAAAGCATTCTTGTTTTTATCAAATAGTGTGAAAATAAAAATATATCCTTATATAATTGAGAATGTAATACATTTTTGTTTTCAAAAAGATATTTCGTAATCACATTGAAATCGTTCACGAAAATCATCATTGTACCTTCTATATTTGAAATATTTCATTGTACAAAAACATCATTATCTCCATAACAGAAAAAAATTAAAAAACAAAAACAATTGTACTTGTGTTACGATCAACAACAACAAGAAAAAAGGGGGAGGATTATATAATAGGAAAGTAAATCATTATAGTTCATTACATTTTATTATAAATTGCGACATTAAATATATCTATCTATCATCTATCTTTTTTTTTTTAGTAGCATAAACAAAAAGATATAAATGAAAACAGTATTATATTTTAATAACCATAATGTGATACCAACCTATTAATTATTCTAATGAAAAAAAAAAGCCTAATATATATCTCCAAAGGACAAAAGAGGACTTTTTTTTACCAGAGGTTTCAGCTTCCAATCTTTTTGTCCCGCTCCATCACATTTATGTATTCCGCAAACGTTACACAAATTACCCGAGCTCCCCAAAACACATTAGAGATCATATGTTGGCTACCATTTTTTTTGTGCACTGCAAGCTTAAAAATCCCAAATGAGTAAACAATAATAATAATTAGCACCTAATTGTAGTTTCTTTTTTCTCTTCCCAAGAAAAGCATATGTTTAGCTGTATAATGAGCATTTAGAAATTGAAATAGTTATTCATGGTAATAAAAATTAACTTTTGAGTAAGAAAAAAAAATCCAAGAATTTGGAGTATGAAATAACCAATGAAGTAAATAAACCATATTTGAAACGTGATACCTTAACAATTGGTCTTCAATAGATTGTACAACCTTAATTGGATTGTCCAGAACATAAAATATATATTGAACTTTTTGAGGAAAGTTCGTTTTTAATTATCTCCTTACATAAATATATTATCTCTCCTCTCTTTTTCTTTTTCTTTTTGTTCCTTTGTTTTTCTCTTCAAGTTATTTCCCCAAAAATAAATAAAAAAAAATGGGGATCGTTAACGATTATCGAATTTCTCAAATTGTTGTATTATGCAAAGATTGTGGTCAAGATGTAGGATTATATCCAGCTCGTCATAAATGTGAAGTACCTGAAAGACCACCTCTTCCGGCTATTAATTTGGACGAGATGAATCGACGTGAAGGAAAGAATATACGACATTCGCCACTTTCTCCTATTCAACTTGAAAAAAAATTAAATCAAAGCGTATCGTCGTCTATCAGTGAACATATAGAATCTCCTCGGCAATCTCCTCGGCAATCTCCTCCTTCCCCTCCTATCGGTCTCGAAAAAAAATTGAGACGAAACGTATCAATTAATGGACGTGAAGAAGCTACTACTAGATATTCACCTCCTCTCACTACTATAAACTATGATCAAAAAATGAGACTTAATGGATCATCAGCAAATCGACATGAAGAAATTACTCCACACTCACCACCACTTCCTGTCACTCTGGACCAACGGATGAGACGATCTGGATCAACGAATGGTCGTGAAGAAACCATTAGACGACCTATTCCGCCCATTAATCTTGATAAAAGAGTAAAGCGAAACGTATCAACCAATGGTGTTTCTCGTATTACAGTAGACGCTAACCAATGGAAATGTGTTACTCGATCAAATAGTGCCACAACATTTAATCGACATAGAAAAGAGCAGCAAAAGCAACCTCGTGAAATTGTTGATATCAAATCAACTCAAGCATCATCATCATCATCATCATCATCACCACCAGTACGCAACAAAGAAATACAAAATGAAGAGGATGAATCACCATCATTTTATTATGATCGTTTTGGAACTGATCTTCCACAAAAAAATCCTAAAAGATTTCAAGATAAAGAACGTGATGGTATGAATGATCAAAAGAATAATGATAGTAAAGGTAATAAATTACCATGGTTGGATAACAACAATAACAGGAAAAACAAGGACAATAACGATGGCAATTCAAGAAGTTTGTGGAACAAGTTAATAGGATCAGGAAAAAATAAATTACAAGAAAGTACCAATCGTGGAACAGGTAATTTAATTTTTTTTTTTCGTTTAATGGAACGAAAGAAAAAACAAAAAAAGCTCAACTAACATTTCATTTACTTTTTTTTTTTTATATATATTTGTGTTATTTAATATGTTGGATCGTGAAGAAGAGTCCCATATATCTGGAGTTTTACAAGAATATAATGAACCAACCTCCCCAGCACGTTTCATTGGATCAAGAGATGAAAATTATACTGGTAGTTACCATAGTAATAACAATAGTAACGAATTTGATTCTATGGAAACTACTACCACAACAATAAAAAAGAAACCATCCTTACTGGAACAACGACCTTCTCATCAACGACATAAAAAACTTTGGGAACGACAAGAAACACCTTCACGACGAGAGTTGGAACGCGAGGCATTGCGGCACCATCAAGATCAAGTGCCACAAGAAGAAACAATGGCTCGATCACAAACTATGCGGCAATATCATTCACGTCGAGATATTGTAGAGCCCTCAACATCAACATCATCACAGCGTCGTCATTATTATCAAGAAGAACAGGAAAATTATAAAAATAATCAACATCCTGACGATATGTTGGATTCAATTTATGGTAATTACTTGTCAGATAATGTCACACGGTCTTATAGTGAACGAAGGCCATTACCAACAAGAAGAATGCATAATAAAAATAATAATATTACGCCACCTATAATGGGGAGTTACTTTTAAAATAATAAATAAATAAAAAAATGGTTGGATTTGGGCTGGTTTACCCCATCCATTGTACTATCTTTTTCTCCTTTTTACTATTTATTCGTCAACTTAATTATTTAGCAATCTTTCTTTCTTTCTTTTTATTTATTCTTTGAAAAATATTATCGTAAAAATATAACAGTTCAAAACTCAAGATTAAAAGAGAACGAAAATGCATTTTTTAATTAAATACTTGTTAATTTATATGAATTTATATCCACCATTGGCTATGACATATATTGATCAATTCTCTATTTCTCGGGATAATTTGAATTCACAAGTAAAACAGGATCAAGATAAAGAAGAACAATTGAATCAACATTTTTGGTCAAGAACATTAAGTACCCCACAACATATTAGTATTCCAGCTGCATAAATAATTTGGAGAGTGGGGTAAAAAAAAATGCCACATGAAGAAAAAAAAATAAAACAAAAAGAGCCACCCTTTTTTTAGTTATGTTGCTGCTGCATGATCACAAACAAACGTATGACATCCCTTGTGTATTACACAGCTAAATTTTTATATATATATAAAATATAAGTAAAATAAGAAGAGAAAAAAAATATAGAGAAGGAAGAAAAATAATAATAATAATACTAAGAGTGAAACATTGATGTATGTGTGTGTGTGTGTGTGTGTGTGACAAGTTTGTTTATAAAGAAGAAAAAAGAGTTTAAGAAAAAGGAAAAAAAAAAAAAGATAGAAAAAAGAGAGGTATTAGTGATTTGATTTGGTAGTTTTGTTGGTTAGTTTTTGTTATATATTTTTTTTTCTTTATAATTTTTTTTTCTTTTGATGTCTGTTGTTGATTGTTTTCAAAAACGAAAAGAAAATAAAAATAAAGAAAAACGTTAAAAGTTAAAATGAAAGATGGTACGAAGACGAGAGAGAGAGAGAGAGAGCGAGAGAAAGAGAGCGAGAGAAAGAGAAGGAGAAAAACAAGGGGAGAAAAGGAGGAGTAGTAATAGTAATTCTTTTTTATGAAGGAAAAAAAAGGCTGTTGTTGGTTTAAACAAAAATAATAATAATAATCTACAAGATCAAACAACCTTTCTTCTTCTTTGGTCGAGCTGGTGGAGATAGCACAGCACGGATACCTTCATCAAACACGTTCTTAAGACCCTTTTGAGTGAGGGCCGAACATTCCAAGTATTTAGCTGCTCCGATGTCCTTCGACATTTGTACAGCTTGGGAATAACTAATGGGTGCCATACGTTTTTCACGAAGACGATCAATTGTTTGTTTATCTTCTCTCAAATCCAATTTTGTTCCTACGAGAATAATGGGTGTATTGGGTGCATGATGACTGATTTCAGGATACCACTATTAAAATTCTTTTGTTTAGCACTAAAAAAAAATTACTGTTTTTTTTTGTCTCTCTTCTCATCAACCACCTACATCCTCTTCATCTTGCCCCGCCCCCACCCTCATATATCCTTCGTTTTCTTTACTTATTTAAAAAAATGTAATTATTTTTACCTTTGTTCGGATATTTTCAAATGATGGAGGACTCACAAGTGAGAAGCAAACAAGAAAGACATCAGTTTGTGGATAAGACAATGGACGAAGACGATCATAATCTTCTTGACCAGCAGTATCCCATAAACCCAAATTGATAGGTTTTCCATCAACCATTACGTTGGCTGAATAATTATCGAAACTAAAATAAATAATCATAGTTTTATTAGTATCTTTCTTTTGTATACAGCACTTTATATATATATATTCGTACACACAGACTCTCTTTCTTTTTATATAATAATAATAATAATAATAATAATAATAATAATAAAAACTTACACAGTAGGAATATATTCACCAGGAAAAGCATTTGTAGTATATGAAATAAGTAAACAAGTTTTACCTACGGCACTAGATTAGAAAATTGCAAACAAAAAATACATTTGTTAGCATTATTGATCTCGAGATGATGATGAGCGGGGCCCCCTGATGAGGTTATTATTATATTGGGGGGCAACAGAAAGGCGCGTATTTTTATATGTTGAAATGTTTTTATTTTTCGGGCAGAAAATAAAATCTTTAAACAAAAATAATAGAATGGATTCAATAGAACAAACTAAATGAAAACAAAAAGTAAAAGTATAAAAGAGAAAAAGAAAAGACTTACCCATCGCCGACAACTACACATTTGATGGACTGCATTGGTTTTTATTATTTATTATAGTGAAAAAAGGGGAAAAAAGGGAAAAGAAGAAAGGGCGGTAAGCCAATATAAGCTTCGGTTGTGATTGCACAAGAAACTTTTGGTACGACACGAATAAAAAAAAAAGGACCCACCATTTTTCAACGCCGATCTTTTTTATATATATTGTATATCTCGATGGTTTTTTTTAGTATGGATTTTTATATAAAAAATGGTTATTAAATGTAGTTTCGTTTTGATATTTATATATAATTCATTCATAGTGAACTCTTTATATTATTATAATTACATCATTATATTCTTTTTTATTCTAATCTATAAAAAAAAAGATACTACAAAATGACAAAGATAGTAGTATCATGCATTATTATCAATTCATACATGACTCTTTCTCTTTCTCCCTTAATCCTCCTATGATAGTCTGATCTGAATAGTATATTATTACAATGAATTAATCAAGAACCTATAAAGAGTATCGTTGTAATGTTCTCATTATCAATATTATCATTAAAAAGTTCTTTTCTCTCATTGTATTATATATCAATTTAGAAATAATAGAACTCTTTTCTCCATGATCTCTTTTGATTATTTTATTGGATAACTCAGTTTCAATTAAATTATATTTTCTAATTCAAAACTTTTTATTTAAAAAGGTTGAAATTGGATCAAATAATTCAAAAAAAAAAAACAAAGTTTCATTGTTTTATAATAATAATAATAATAATTTTTGTTTGTTTGTTTGTTTTTTTTTTAAAAAAAATTGGTGTTATTTACGCCCTCTTTTTTTTTTTTTTTTTATGTTCGCACAAGTAAACAATAATAATAACTTTTGCGGGGATCAGAAATTTATTTTAATTGATTTTTTTTTGCCACACGTGTCTTTGAGTTAAAGACAGAATATTATAAAGAGGATCGTCCATTTAAAAAATCAGTTGTGATTCTATATATATAATTATATAAATAATATACTTTTTTTCTTTCTTTGTTTGACTTTTTTTTTCGTAAAAAAAAAACAAAGAGAGTAAATAAAAATGTGAACAAAGTACAATTATAATATAATAACCCGTTTTTTGGTTTCTCTTTTTAAAAAATCATTCTTCTCTTCTCTCTTTACCGAATATTTGTTTTTTTTTATTAGTATTTCTTTTTGGTTAAAATAATGATTTATTTACTATGAAAGTTAATTGTTACAATATGAGGACTAACTAATAAAAGTATCATTTGTTTATATAATAGCAGTATAATCATTCAAGTGAAGCACAGACAAAAAAAAACGAAAAATAATATTCTATAATAGATAAAATTATTTTTGTATGACAATCCTTTATATATGTTACTTGGAGACACAAAATCGCGATTAAGCGGCTATTGATCGTATAAGTGCCAAAACCTAGTTTATTGTTTTTTAATATAAAAAGCATACACTACAGTTCTTTCTCATGGATAGGTGGTAATTATTAATAATATTTAAAATTACATATAGCGCACATGTAATTGATTTTATTTTAACGTGGGGAAACCTTTGACTTGGATGATAAAAGCTTATATGACATAAATAAAAAAAAACAAGATGAAAACCAACCTTTAAGTTTAGTAAAAACAACAGCTTAGTATTCTTTTTTTTGTTTTCAATAGTTTTTTTGTCATGTCCATGGTTACTTATTAGTTGCTAGGATCGGACTGTATAACATGTGCCAAATGCGAGATCTATTAATACGAGTTGCTGAAATAGAAGGCTTTGACCTTGCATTAATTATGAATAACTGGTCATAATACTTTATTTTTTTTGTTATTCTTATTGTTGTTACAATGATATTCTTTTGTGTGTATCACGTGGAATCATTTGGAGAATGTATTATACTAGAGAGCTTTAGAATTAACAAAGAAAAAAAAGTACTCTGAACTGTTTGGTGAGCTTCTATTGCTAATCGTATATAGCACCTGATATTAAACCTGCCCCAAGCTATTATCTCAGCATTTGTCGGGTCAAACAAATCACATTTCTTATGCAGCAACTCCTGTGTCACACACGTATTTTAACCATATTATTTACATCTCTACTGTTCAGTTATGAGTAAAGGTGTTACTATATTTTTTTTTTCTCTTTTCAATTTATAAATGACTTTATTAATATTAAGATATGTAAATGAGGTATTAAAAATGTGATGTGTAAAAATCGTCAGATGTATAACATACTTTGTATTTTTTTACATACTACTATAAATAAATTTTTAGTAGTATGTTAATGAAGTTCTCTTGTACAGTAAAATTTCGTATGTATATCATGTATCATATACATGTTCACAAAGCCAAACAATTAGTGTATAATGATTTATGATCTGGACCACTTTATGTAGCTGTTATTTCGTTTGTGGGGAAAAACTCTTGCTTTCCGAATTTATGTAGTTCTTTAAATGGTATATAATTGCAGTAATACTTATCATTTGACTAATACATGTAATTTTTATCAATATTGCCTCTGATAAAATATAGTATATATAAAACAAAACTAATTCACTTTTTTAAAAGACTGATAAAATATATATATAGCTTGGTTCTAGTGTAGTAACTACCTTTATTAACTTATATTACTGGTGTTATGATTAGTACACAAATCATCGCTATACTAATAACCATGGTAATCATTTCGTATTGCAATGGCCGTTGCTATGGTTTCTTGTTCCTACCTCAAAGACATTTAAGATTAATCAAGAAGAAAATGATTATACCGATAGTATTGAGTTGAACAACACGGGAACCAATCATCTATTAGAAGATACTGTCAGTACATGATTCTTCTTTTCAATAATACTAACACCACTTAATAAGACGTGTGGAAAATAAAAGAGTAGATCTTCCGTTCCTGACGACACATGCTTCGAAAACATATTCGAATTGAATTATTATATATGAATATTCACAAAGGAATATACAAACATAAACCAATATATATATATACTCATCCAAAATCCATCAAGCATATCATCAGTAATATTTCTTTTTTTTAATTATAACTACCTACTAGTAAGTAGTTCAAACATTTCCTTGCCATCTGCTATTTTAATAAAAACAAATTGAACAACAATACTGCTGTTTGTTACTTTTTCCTATATTCATTTATCCGTTCTTGCTTCCACTTGATATGTAAATATCGTATTTATGTTTTACAATATACTGAGAAACTTTGTCATTTGCAAAAAGATAGACTTCGGTTGTTTTTCTTTTGTTTTGGCAAACATACTAAACTAAACTATTCATTACTGAAACAATTAAAAAGAATCTCATTTTGAGTATGTGAAAACATCCAAGTAAAATTAGTATACTTACTAGCTAACTATTCTGTATATCCATTTGATGTTAAAATAATCTCATAATTCATGTACTACTGCTAATAAATTCTCCCTTCCCTTTAATGAGATATTCCACTCTGGATCATATTCAATAAATAAAAAAATCATAATGTTTTTTTTATCTTTTTTTTTTTTTTTAAAAAAAAGGTGTATCTAAATCAATGTGAGAATGTATGCTGTGTGTATTGTGATACATGGTGTGATTATTACGAATAGATGAAAAAAAGAAGAAACGGAAATATAGATAACTTATATGTACATTTTAAAGGAGGGAGAAGAAAACAAAAGAAAAGAGAGAGAAAGAGAGAATATATGTGTGTATGTGTGCAGGATGTAAGTTGCTATGTTTTTTTTTATTTTATGAGCGAGAAGCCATTTCTTTACCAATAGCTTCATCCATAGCTTCTATGCTATTAGCTAATTGAAGTTTCTTAAGGTTACGTACAAGTGATTTTGGCAAATCGGTAGTATTGTTATTAATTAATTCTTTAACAGAGACTTGTTCTTGACCATTCTTTTTAAAGATATTTGCCAATGTTTTTGTTGTCAATTCACGTTTAATATCTGAAGGTCCATCAATATATTCAATCACGGCCATGGGTGCATTATCACCATAACGACTACCGATACGTTGAACGCGGGTATATCCTCCTTGTCGATTAGCAAATCGTGGTGCAAGTTCGTCAAATAATTTTGGGATAGTGATATCACGGCTCTAATAAATAAATAAATTATTGGTTGGTTATTGTTATTGTTATCAAACAAGTTTTGGCTTTTTTTTCAAGAAAAAAAAAACCAGGAACGTTTCTTACGTTAAGATAACTCAATGCTTGCTTTTTAGCATTAACGTCACCCTTCTTGCCCAAAGTCACCATTTGGTCAGCAATAGGTTTGAGTTCTTTAGCCTTTGCCAAAGTAGTTTCGATACGACCGTGTTCAATAAGTGATGAAGCAAGATTACGTAACAAAGCATTACGATGAGCTGAAGTTCGGTTTAATCGACGAAAATGTTTACCGTGATGCATTTTTGCTGTATTTTTGTTATTTGGCTAAAACAAAAAAACTTGTCGGGGAGGAGTAAAGGTTTGTTGTTGTTGTTTGTCCTGTTAAAAAATTTGTGACGATTCTTTTTTTTTATGACCCTTATATCCTGCAAAAAAAAAACATGAGATATTTGTACCCCATTATTATTACTCGGAGCTTGGTTTTTTTTAATCCTCTTGCTTTTTTTACCTTTTCTTTTTTAATAAAAAAAAAATGTTTGCTCCACGTTTAAGGCCGATCGCTCAAGTTGTACCTATTCATGGTAAAACAAAAAAGTGTACACGAGTTATAAAGAGAAAGAAAGAGAGAGAAATATATACTAAAATAGTTTTTTTTTCTGCTTTGTTATGTAGTACCCGGTCGACGCGCATTCATTTCCACAATTATAACAAAAGTTCAAGAAAAAGACAGTTTACATGAAGGCAATCATTTTGCTCCTATTCCTAAACGTGGTTTAATTGAAATTGAAGGACCTGACACAACAAAATATTTACAAGGACTTATAACAAACCATATGCCTTTAATTTCAGCAGGTGGTGATGGTTTTTATACAGCATTTTTGACTCCTCAGGTAAAAATAGGCTCCATAATATTAGTAATATAATTATTAGGGTTGTATTTGTGCGGGGTAATAAAAAAATGAATGTTAATATCAATATTTAAAATTATAACATATATATAAATATAGGGTCGTATGCTCTATGATGCATTTATTTATCCGGTCAATGTGGGTGTAAACTTTCCTCATCCAAAATTCATGATTGAATTACCAGCAACAGCTACAGAACAAATGTTTAAACATTTAAAACGATATATTTTACGATCCAAAGTAAAATTACGTGACGTTTCTGATGAATTTAATGCATTCAGTGTTTGGGGAAATATTCATCAACATAATGAAGAAGAAGAAAACAAAGTACCTGTAGGTAGTTTGGTTAAAAAAAATAAACGAGTTTCGGATATCGGATGTATTGATCCCCGCGTTCCGGATTTTGGTTACCGTGCTATTGTACCACAAAATGAAGGTTATTATTATTATTATTATTATTATTATTATTATTATTATTTGTAGATGCGTGATATACACACAGACATATATTATTTTAAAAGTTTGACAAACATTAATGATAATTGGGGGGAGCTGGATTTAGATATTGGAGCGATACTTTCTCAAGTAGGTGATTTTAAAGAATTATCATCAGAAGAATATACAATTCGTAGGATACTTAATGGTATTCCAGAAGGTATTGAAGATATGTGGCCAGAACAATCTTTACCATTAGAATCCAATTTTGATTATATGAATGGAGGTAAAAAAAAATCAGAATCAATTAATTGGAAGGAAGGGATTTAATCCAAAGAAATAAAAGTTTACAGTTAATGAAACTTAATTTTGGTTTTACCAGTGGATTTTAGAAAAGGATGTTATGTTGGTCAAGAATTAACTATTCGTACATACCATACTGGAGTTGTACGCAAACGAATTTTGCCAGTACAATTATATGAAAAGGATGAAAGGTAAAAGAAAAAAAAAGAGATAACAGTAACTTCTAATTGATATTACATACGTAGGCTAACAATTTCTTTTTTAAAGTGTTCCAACTACATTGAGCGTAGATCGGGGGAAAACTTATTCTACGAATATTGAACCACAAATGGATATTAAAATAAGTGGTTCATCAAGTAAACGTGGAGTTGGTAAAACATGTTCTGGAATTCATAATATTGGTTTAGCACTTATGCGATTAGAACAAGTTGAAAAATGTGCAACAGGGGAAGATATTGCATTTGAAGTGCCTGAAACCAATATTCGTGTAAAACCATTTTTACCTAAATGGTGGCCTGTAGAAACACAATAAATCGACATTGTATATAAAGGATATGATGAGTATATATTTATTGGATAATAATATAGATTATGTAACAAAAAGCATTAAAGGACAAAAAGAAAGAAAGAAAGAAAGAAAGAGGAACCTCTTAGTGACTACCATGATGGGGAATAGAGGAGGGAAAAAGGGGAATAAAGGACAGAGAGGATATGATGGATATAAGTTATATATAACTTTATTGTACAGCAACAGTCATCAATCCTGAATGATCTGAGGCATTTGATGTACGTCGTTCATTGGATTTATTATCTTGTTGTAAACGAGGAGAAGAAGGAACCATTAAGTGACCGGAAGCATCTTGTTGCATTGCTATTTCAAAATCTGGATCATGAACAGAGTTAGATGGAGAAAGTGCTGCAGGGCTACCTGCCCAACTACCTACAGGAGAAAACATAGTTGCTGAAGGGCTAGGTAATGGTGATTCAATATCGGGAATAAAGGATGGATTTTCTGGTTCTTCATTATATGTTTTAAGAGGTCGACTTAATTGATCTGGAATAGCAAAACCATTGGGTACGGTAGCAATAAGAACAGGTAAAGCAACTGTGTTGTCAACTAATTGTGTTGTATTATTATTACCACCACCAAATAAACTCCATACACCACTACCCGTATTCGTAGTTGGTGACCCAGTTAAGTCTGTAGCTGATGTACTGATTGGCAAAGTCACTACAACTTCATAAGAAATATCAAGTCCCGGATGTTGTGTCGATGGGACTAAATCATCAGGTAAATGGAAACGGAACACAGATTGATGATCCTTTGTCTCTTTCGGAATGGCGACATAAAATGTTTCTGTTTGTAAAGTATGATGTCGTTGTTGATTCACATTGCATACAAGCGATACGTCCATGTGGCTAATTTTATGATTAGATTGATTGGTCGTAATAAGTTTGACGGTGCATAAATCGCCTGATAGATGCATTTTTTTTATTGTAACGATGAGATATGCATAAACATCAAAAATTTATAAATAAATAAATTATTAGCTCTCAAAATAAAACGCATACTCAGAACCTAAATTTTATGGCAGAACGAAGCAAACCTAGAAGAAGAAAAAATAAGGGGGGGGAGTAGGAGAAGAAATGTATAATTATTTACCAGGACAATATGCCGGTTTGATCAATTCGGCTATCACTTCAACCACTGCATTATTACGACGGAATACTTGGTTTTTTTTTGCGCCTTCTCTTAGTATATTACCATCCATAGGCGTACATGTGACAAATGGAAGATAGATAACAGGAACACATGCAGTTTCAATGCAATTGGGCGTATCATCTAATTCCAAAAATCCTTGTAAACTGTATTCGACATGATGACCAACATAGGTTCCATGAATAGATGGTGGGAAATTAACGAATGGTATTTTAATTGCAAATAAATACATATGACTACCATCAGATAATTCTAAGCTTACTCCTTCTATATAAATATATATAAATTAGGCCACGGAAGTAAAATATACAACGGAAAAGGGAGGGAGGAGTAGTTATATTAGTAATAATTTTAGTAAGAGGAAAAAAATCAAGGGGGGGGAGGAGAGAATTGGTTCTGTTGATTTGCATGTGTGTTAAATATATATATACATGAAACTACTTTTTTTCTTACCTGATTGTGCATGACCCCAAACGTATGTTTCAACATTGAAAATAGTTGTTTTACTATTTGATTCATCATATTGTTCACATTTGAAAACCACGCGAATATTATGTGCATTCACGGGTTTATCCAAGTTAAGTACAACGGACCCTGAATGAATTGAATAAAAAAGATTCTACTCTATTAATAATCTATTTATCGGTTATATTACCTAAAAAAGAGAATAATATACCATTTAACACCGATCCAGGACCAAAAGCCACAACTCGGTCTTGACCACTTGGTATCACACTAAGATTAAATGATCGGACGGGACTTGCTGGGGTGCTGGAAAAAAGAAGCATAATAAAAAGAAAAAACGGGAAAAGTTGGGTTTTATTCTTATTGTCCTTAAAGAAGTAGTAGAAGAATAAAGTAGTAAAGAAAATATAATATAAAAAAAAAAGAAAAGAGAAGAAAGAAATGTAAAATATCAACTCTAGTTTTTATATCTGTACGAATTTCTTGTTTATGAGAGTAAATAGTGACATTAAAAACAAATTTATGAGTGGCAAAGAAGAAAAGAGCCAAGAAAAAAAATTAAGGGGGGAGGGAAGGGGAAAGAGGTTTCCACTTATAAGAACAGGCATAACTTTACTTGATTATGATGCAGATATATAATAAATAAACAGTAAAAATCAATTAAACCAAACTTATCATAATAAATAAATGTTGCTTTTATACTCTTATAAACTATAACTCTCTTTTGATCTATTTGATAAGTAAAATTATTCATAACTTTATTCTCTTTCTTTTGATTTTCACTGATATGTTGATGATATTATAAGAACCTACCAATCATAAATAATGTGTGGGGGAGAATTTGTTATAGCGGACGAATTAATTACTATAATATTATTAAATGACTACTATATATTAGTAGTGAGATTCTTTTCTCCAAACCAAAAAACTTTCTCTTAAACCTTTAAATCCCATCTTTCTATTTTTTCGGTTGCCTGTCAAAAGTTAAAAAAAAATTACCCGACAAGTTCTAGGGCTAAAAAAACAACAACCAAAAGTCGGGCTAATTACCAAAGACGGAGAGATTTTTTTTTTTGTCTTTGTAAAATTGTTCCAATCATTTTTATTAATTTTGACAACTATTTTTGGGATTTTCCCTTTGTAGTTTTATGCTCTTTGGTGAGTCACCATGGTGCAAACGTGCACACTTCCGCGGGCGATCGTTGATCTTTTGAAAAAATGGTTTGAAATTACCCGCGGTTTCCCAGTATATCAAATTTTTTTTAAAAAAAAATTCAGCATATATAAAGAGGACCAATCTTTTTTTGTTTTAAAAAAAATAATTACTATCAACAAATTTCTCCTCAAACCTAAGAAATCTTTTTTTTTTCTTTTTCCATTTTATACAACACATATAACAAGAATGTATAGCCGTATTTTCCGTTTCGCTACTGGTACTTCTGCTACTCAAGTTGGGAAGAAATTAGCCCTTACTACTACTGCAGGTGCTTTGATTTATACATATGCACAAGAATGCAAGAATGATGTTCTCTACTTTAACAAGACAAAGTAAAAAAAAAAATTCTTTACTGGTGCACCAAGATCTTTTTACTATTTAAATATACCCGCCATATAACAAAAAAAAAATCTTTTTTTTTCCAACTTGTTACTATCTCCCATAATCATTCATTAATAATTCTTAGCCATTTTTTACACATACACACACACACACATATATATATATATATACGTACTATATATTAATAACTATCATCTTTATTCATTTCTTCATTTTTAATAACATGTATACATTTTTTTTTCTTATCAACGAAGAAAATCCCTTCCTTACAATTCATCATCACAACCATGCATTATTACAATTCCCATTTTTTATGTTTTAAATCATACTATTTTAGATCATCTATTATTATAGATTAAAAATAAAACAAAATTTTTTTTATTATATCAGATATCAATTGCGTGCGCAGTGCTTTTTTTTTTGGGAGTCCGTGCATACTATTATCACATTCCGGTCAGAGCGGAAGCCGTGGGATAGTTTTTTTTTTCTGCAATATGAGTCGCTGTATCTTTGTAATTCTTTGGATTGTCGGAATGGAACTTCATTTGGATTTGCAAAGAAAAAAAAAGATTGACAGATTTTACCCATACACGAAATGTACACTTTTAGAGAAGAGAAAAATATAAAAAAAGAAATACTTTGTAAATGTCTATCTTGTGTAGTACTTCATCGTTTTACTTATCATGAAACGAAAAGAAATACCAAACATCTTTATCAATCAAATCATAGGCAAGTTTAAAGAATTCTTATCTCTTTTAGTTGTTATCTAAATTTTTTACAAATGAAGACAGAAAAGCGGGTAATTAAAAGTTAACCTCCGAATTAGTTTGGATAATGATTTTCACGCATTCTCACATGTCTACTCCTCCCCCTGACTTAAAAAGCTTTGTAGTATAGAACTTGTCTAAAAATATGCTCCGCGGATGCTCCTTTCATACACCATGTTATTCTCGCATTTTTTTTAGTGTGCCGCGAGGACAGTATAATTTCTCTGACAACTTTATATATATATTATTAAAAAAAAAGGTCCTGACCGTTTTCGATGCTAAAAAAATTCTGTTTATGGACTTATGCACACAACATATATATAAAATAAAGAGCTCTATTAATACTAATTAATATCATCAAAAATATGTTAGCAAGTCAAACTAAAAAAAGAAAACAAGCTTATTCCCTCCCGACCATTCTCCCCCCCTGGGTTTATCAACGAAAAAAGAAAGGCATGAATGTAATCTCAACTAATTGATTTTCTTTGACAACAATACTGGCTCAGTTTTCTATTTTTACATCTGTAATCTATTGGGAGCGATATAATAAGATTCGAAATTAAATATATGATAGCGGAATCCCTCAAAAGAGTTGTATTATGTTTTGATAACCATAATATCAAAAGTTTGTTTAATAAACAAATTTTTTCTTTTGTTATACGAATTTCCACGAAATAATAATGATAAAGACAATACGACGATTAATTATTAATTTTAATATATCAAATAAATTTAAATTTTGGTATGCATAAACTAAAAACACGTTTTTAATGAAGTGAAACGTTTGTGAATATCAGTCATTTATTAAAAGCGTAATGTCATAGCAATACTAATTATGTGTCGTTGTTGCTATGGGACTGGTCACTTGGTTTTTTGAGTTGCATTGCAGATATGAATGTTATTTATAATTCGTGTTGTAGAATTTTAAAATAATTCAGAAGTTAACTTTATTTTCATTTACTTTTCTTAAAAAATGGTGCATCATCCAAGGAAAAGAGTTATAGATGTTCGAGAGCTATCAACTATGTATCAGAAAAAATTGGTAACTATGGAGATCTACATATGTGAAAGGAGAAACAGGAGTTTCCTTGCATTTATAATATAATTTTGCACATTGTTACGGTTTCTTGATAATAAGTTAAGAATATTTAGTATGTGTGAAAATGGCACCATCATAATTGGTACAATAATTAACATGTAGTAGTAGAGGATTGGAAAAAAAAAGAAGCTTTGAAAAAATAATATGAAAAAACATGTATTAGTAGATATAAGCAAAACATTTTTGCATCCATTATTACTATAGATGAATTCCTAATAAATGGTCATATATGATAATAGAAATTGACTATTTTTTAAAAACTTTCTCAGACCGAAAAAAAATTAAACATTGAAGACAATAACTATTATTATAGCAGTAGAAGTAAGAAGAGATATGACAATAGTAATCATCTTCTTTTGAAAGCAACAGTAGACAATACTAATATTATTCGTTTCAGAAAAAGATTAAGCTTCATAGTACAAACTATCATATAATATAGAAATGGATTGCTTTTATTTTTTCTTTCATGTCATCTTGATAAATTTATCTTCTTTTTCTCACTTTATTTATTTTTGATAAGCCCTTACTATCATTCATTATTAATAGTAGTAAAAGAGAGATGCACAAGCAATAGATCCCCTATGTTCTTGGCGGTAGTTGGTTATATGAGACAATTGGTTAATGTTAGATAGCTTAATAGTAGTAGCTGTTAAACTAGATGCCGCTGTAAAAGAGAAATTATTTTCTTCATTGGTAGCAACCTTTAAAATGCAGAGCTCTATTAATAAAAAAAAGTCTATTTTATATTATAGTATAGAGAGTATAAATAACAATTCTCCTATTGTACTGATAATCATGATTTTCTTTTAGTATAATGTATGTATGTGTGTATTTTATTCGCACAGCTTAATGATGTATATTGATTTCTGCTGAAAAGAGAAGTTCTCGTATAGATTACTATAATCATAACAAAAACAAAAATATGTAACTCTTTTCATCATCTATGTAGTCGTTATCTTCATGCATTTATATTACTATACCACCGGTTTCCTTTTTATAAGTAATGTATAGCCCAGATAATTTCAGGGTATACGTGGGGGAGAAGGAGAGAACAAAAAAAAGAAAAGAGGAGTGAAAATCCACTACAACACACGCAAACTTCGGCACTTCACATGGTGTATATAGTTATTTCTTATATTCAATCTGCCAAGGAATTTCTGTTATTTTTTTGAAGCAGTGAATGAAAATAATAAATTACGCTTCTCTCGCATTAATGAACAGGAACTAGTTTTATATTTTTTTATGCTTTCTAATGTAAAAAAAACCTTCCTTGAGCAAATAAATAATTAAAATAGTAATATGAAACTTGCACCTGCATGTACGTGTGAAACTGCAAGAATAAAAAAAAAACTTGTTCTTCCAGTATTAAAGGATCGGACATAAATCTTTTCTGGTAATTTTGTTTGATAATATATAATAAACCACTCAACCTGCACAAACCCACGATTTTTTTCAAATCTCACTCCGCCACTTTATGAATCTTATTTTTTTAGGATGCATGAAAAAGAACCAACTTGATAAATCATGCAGGTTGATAAAAAAAAAGTAAAAAAAAAAGCCTTTAATACTGGTCTTGGCAGAAAATTAAAGAAAAAAACACTCTTTGATCAGTAATGATAGACATAATAATGATAATAAAGTGATTAAGATATAATAGTTAAATATATAATTTAGAAAATGAAAGATAACAAAAAACCAAATAAGAATGAATAATAAAGGATTATGGTGTCATTTGCATCATGGTCATTAATCAATTTTATCATTCATAAAATCAACTTTTTGTTTTATATCATATAAACTATTATCGGTGAAAAAACCCCATTCTTGTTGATTAAATAGTTTATCAGAATTTAAAACATAACCACTATAGCTTTATATACAATTTTCAAGTAATTGATAAAAAAACAATAATATATAATATCTAATATTTTTATTGTGAGCCCTAAACATGCCGAAAAAAAAAACCAAAAAAAAAATGAGGCGATATAAGTATTCTTTATTAAGGTTTGTCCCGACGATTGATATTTTAAGTACGTCGTGCGCACTGAGTTTTTTCGATCTTTTTTAAGGGGAAAGGGGAGGGGAAGTAAAGAGAACTAAGAAAAGGGGGGGGGGGATAAGGTTTTCGAAAAAAAAACCAAATCATCACCCCGCATGAATCTCTGTAGCAGTTTAACCTCCTTGTCCAAGAACACGAGAAGTAAACCCGCCATTTCTAAATGACCGGAAATATACAATGTATATGTGTGTAAAAAAAAAACAAAAAAAACAAAAACAAATAATGATCTTCAATTTTATTTTCTTTCTTGGTTGTCAAGTAATAAAAATTATTGTTTAACCATTAGTAACAATAACAACAACAATGATGGGAAAAATAGTGCATTTGAAATGTTACAATATATAATGCATATTTAGTCGGTATCAATATATAGTGGGTGATGTAGTGGCCTGCCCTGATTACTTTATATTACCTTCATATTCATTTCTCTCCTCGTAATCCTTTCTTTTCTCTATTACACAACATATACATAATGTGAGTACACAATCAATCAAGAGAACAAATATCTGATCTCCAGACCTGAGTTCATTGTTGTTGGCATGATACGCAACATAATAAACAATAAAATAAACTGATCCAAATGACCTGCTTGCAGTTGAACTTTAATACCAAATGTAACGTGTTTCTTCTTCTTTGAATCAATAATGTGACTGTCGACATTCGTTTTTTTTAGTGATATTAATGTCTAAATATATGATTCAATCAATATCAACATTTATCGTAATTGTTTATTTTTTTTATGTATGTTCATTTACAGTACATACTATGATACTGAAAATTATATATTATAAAAAAGAGCATAGAACGAAAAAATCCCTGCATAAAGTGATCAAGAACAAAAAGCATATGGTTGGAAAATAAAAGTTTCTTATCAATGGCTTCTGCTAAATAAGTCTATTGTTACTATTAAAAACTATCATGTCTATTATTTCATCCGGTTAATCTATATTCAAGTTTGTTCTTTTATTTGCATATGTATACATGTATCAGTATGCTATGATTAATGTACTTTATTGTGACATACATACATTTAGATAACCTGCGTATAAAGGAGTGGGGTAAAGCGAAACTAACTAAAAAGAAGGGCTTCGGGGGTGAGATGGGGTAATGAAAGGAATATAAGAATGATCAATCAAAATATCATTACTATCACAATTACAAATTTTAAATTTGTGTACCATATTACTATGACATATAGATCAAATAGATACTTGTCAATTTTGCAAAGAGGAGATAACTAGGTGAGAAAGGAAGGAAGAAAACTGTTAGAAAAAGTCTTAATAATGATGATTATCTGACAAGTAAAGAAAAGTAAAATAACAAGCATAAACCAATGTGGTTTATTACGATGATAATGATGGCTTACATGTGCATACATTATAATCGATTATACACACGATGCATAATCGTGCATATATAATTACCTTTTCTTCTTCATTTTATATCTCAAAAAGTTTAATATACGTTATTATTATTGTTGTTTGGTTACCAATAATCATCCTATTTTTTTTTCACTTACCATCAAAAAGCAAAACCGAAGAATTGTGATGTATTGACTTATTATCATTATTTTCGACTATATGCAAGTTGTTCTATGGACTTCAATTGACTTATTTATGCACTCCTTTTTTTACTTGTCCAATAAAACCTCTCACTATACATTTACACGCACCCACATCGACCCACACCCCCTGTTTTATAGAAACTCCTCGACCGCCTTTAAGCAAAACACTACTCTTCTATTATCAGGCACACTCCCCCGAAAAAGGTGATAATCTTTCTTCAACCCCTCCCCCCTTTCTTTCTTTCTCCTACACTTTCTTTTTCTTTTACCCCCCCATGCAAGGACCCAATGTATGTACGAAGACAAAAAAAAAGAGTAACATAAAAAAATTAAAAAGTTTCATTTGATAAACATTTATGTAGAAGGAAGAAGAAGAATAATAATGAAAAATAAAACCAAAAACCAATTGAATCATCATTTAAAGAATGTAAAATGTAAAAAATACCGAATAATTATTTTATAAGTTTATTAAAGAAAAAGAAGGAAAGAGTGATGTATAAGAGTGTATATGTTATAAAGTAAAAAAAAAGGTTCATTGTTCCCATTGTCCTTTGAGTAATATAACCATTTTAACCAATCTCTGATGTTCATATTTTGTCATCATTATTATTGTCGTAAATACTAGAACCAAGTTGTTATTGTTATAAGTAGTTGTATAGTAACACTATTAATACTGCTACTACTATTATTATTATTCACTACTTGATTATTCTTTGCCTGCATCAATATCATCATCATCACATCATCCACATGATAAGAATAGCAACAGAGTCACTGGTCATTTTCTCTTCATCCAATTATTTATTATTAAATATTATTATTACTTTCTTCTCTTTTTCTTTCAAGCAAGCTCCTATTTTTTTTTGGTGCCTCTTAACTCAATTTTTTTTTTATTCTTAATCCGTTTTTTTTTGGTTGGTGTGTTATTAAACTTTCGCGTTCTTAAAGAAAGGTAAGTCGGCTCCCTTTCTTTGTCGATTCCGTTTTTTTTCCTTTGTCTCTTTTTCTGGTATCTCCATCCAAAAATTATTATTTTACATATCACAACATATACAAAGTAACCTCCCCCCAAATACCCTTACCCCGCCAAGTCTTTCTTTGATTCAAAACAAGTTGACCTAACCCCCTTCCTCTATCTCATTTCCTTTTCTTCCTCCCTTTCGATAACTATTCACTTACAAAAACAGATATACGTATAAGCAAAAAAAAAAAAAAAAAGAAACCACTAATTCCTTCAAGACGTGAGGCGTAGTGTATACATATAATTGTTTCCCGCCAGCCCCTCTTTTTTTTTAACATAAAACATAATATATTTATAGTTTTATAGCACATACACATACGCAGACACATTACTTTCAACTTTCCGAACTTTTTTCCTTTTCTTTTTTTTTGTTTATTTTTTCTTTTTTTTTTCATTGTTGTGAAAGTATAAACTCAAATTTTTATTATTTGCTTTCTTCCTTTCTTATTTTTTTTTTTTATATTTTATATTTATATATCTTAAATTTTGTTGTATATAATCCACAAGAGGAACCGAAAGATACATTGCGCATTCGCAGACAGTAACAAAACAGCAACCAAAAAAAAAAAAAAAAAAAAAAAAAACCATAGTGCCCCGAGTTCAAATCTTTTTTTTATTTTTTTTTTATTTTGTCAAATAAGTTTCGAGTTATTAAAACATCAATCAACCTCAACACACAGCTACTATTATCTATTTTAATATATAATTCGAAGTTTACAGATCGACAATCCTAAAAAGAAAACAAAAAAAAAAAAGCAGTTCGTATTTATTTTTTTTATATACATACAACAATTTCAACAATACACTGTAAGTAAACTAATTTTTTTTCCAACTGTTCCTTTCATATGCTCTGAAATAGTCTTTTCTTCTTTTTTATTATTATATCTTAATTTAAATAAATAGAAAACTAGAAGATGAGAGAGAGGAAGAGAGAAAGAAAGTAAAAAAAGAGGAAGGTAATGCAATACGTGGATGTGTGTTTATGTGTTTATGTGGCAAATAATAATAACACGTACATATACAGTAATGTAAATGTATATATATGACCACACTCATACAGATGCTGTTGCTTATAACACTTTGATCTCCTCTCTCTCTCTCTCTATCTTCATTTTTCCCTCCTGCTTGCTCCTACCCTCCCCTTTTTTGATACAGTTAATTCCTTATACTGGGATCAACTCAAATTTTATTTTTATTTTTCTTTCTCTTTCTCTTTTTTATTTTATTTTATTTTTACCATATAAAACATAATAGCGCTATATAATATATACCATTTTTACTAATCTCGTGGTTTATTCCCTGTTTTTTTTCTTCTTGATACACCTCTATCTTTCTACTTTCCTCTACCTCACGCTTCTCTTGTTGGGATTTATATAGGTGCCAAATAATAGTAACGACTACAAAAAAAAAATATCTTTACAAGTTTTCCGAAACTACAAAAAACAAAAAAAAAAGAAACTAGAAGCCCAAACCTTTTTTATTATTCTTTTTCAATGTATCAGCATTCAACTTATACTTCACCGCAAACGTCTACTCATTCATACGGAAATAATACTGGTAACAACATTCCAACCACTTTACCATCTGCTTCATCAGTCAACAATATGAATCAAAGTGGCAACAACAAGTCATCTTCACATGATCAACTACAACACCATCCACTAGCAAGACCTACATCCATGCCACCATCGTATTATCAAAAATACTCGGGTAATAATGGTCCAAATGATGGGTATTCTACTATTAACAACAGCATTAATAGTAATAATATCAACGAATCAGCGTCGGTCGCTACTGGAGGAGGTCCATCACCTCATAATTCAAGAACAACGTTTCCAGGTTTATTGAATAATGAACGAAACAATAGTAATGACAATCAATATGAAGCACCTATACATCGAACTTGGCAACATCAACAACATAATGATTCGTCATTTCCTTCCTCTCGAGATTATAGTAGCAACAACAACAATGATACCGATCATTTACCGACAAATTTACCTACACCAACGGGTGTATCAGCACTTTCTTATCCTACTTCATCATCGTCTTCCTCTTCCAACAATCACAACAATAATAGTAATAATATTAATATTAATCATAATAATAATAATAATACGTCAAGCAACAGCGGCAGCAGTTATTTTGCAGCTCCACCACCATCAGCACCTGCATCCGCAGGCAATACAATAGCCCCCGTGTCTGTAACTAGCACAAGTAATGTGGCAGGAGGTAATGGAGGAGGTGGAGGCCCGTATAATAGTCATAATACAGATAGTGGTCGACAACATCTTTACCATCCTTATTCTGCTAATAGACGCCATTCAGCAAATAGTTTGGGGTATGGCAGTAATACTGGTAGTAGCTATTCCTATGGTCCAGCAGGTTTACCTAGCTTTTCAGTTCATTCTTCCCCACGACCACCTATTATACCCCGTCCTAAATTGACTACAACATTATGGGAAGACGAAGGAACCATCTGTTATCAAGTTGATGCTAATGGTATATGTGTTGCTAGGAGACATGGTAAAGTAGTATATTATTTTTTTCACCAATTATGCGTGTGTAAATTTTGGGTGGCGAGAGAAAATATATATTAATTTTTTTTTTGGGTGGGGGTTTTATAATTCAGACAATGACATGATCAACGGTACCAAATTACTTAATGTTGCTGGCATGTCTCGAGGTAAACGCGATGGTATTTTAAAAAATGAAAAAGGCCGCGTAGTTGTCAAGGTGGGTGCTATGCACCTTAAAGGTGTGTGGTAAGTTATTATTATTATATATTTCTTCTTCCACTTTCCTTAATCAAATATTTTTTTATTAACTTCTTCACTTGTTTGAAAAATTAAGGATTACGTTTGCTCGTGCAAAAACACTCGCTACACAGTATAAAATTGTAGATATTTTACACCCACTTTTTGTGGATAATCCAAGTAGCTATCTATACGCATCGCCGATACATCATACCCACCATAACCACGGTGCAGTGGCAGCTGCAGCAGCTGCAAGCATGACCGGTCTCACTCCTGCAGCTCCAACGACCAGTACTGCAGGAAGTCGCATAGACAGTGGATTTTCTACTGCTTCCGGAATAGCAACTGGTTCAACTACAGGTGGTGCGTTTCGACAGCCTTTAAGTCATCATCATATATCATCTCCACCTTCTTTATCCTCACAACAACAACAAATGTCTCCATCGCATGCGTTCCAACCTCCACAAGGTAAATAATAGTTTATATGTTATTAGAAATACATGTGTATATGTGTAAATTTATGTACATATTGTTTATGTGTGTAACAACAAAGCATGCAAGAAAACACAAAAACAAAGAGATTAATGCATAAATTACCATCATAATAATGAACTAGGACTTCGATCCGTCGGAGAATATCATCCAACAAATAATAACAATAATCATGTAAATTCATCATCATCCACAAGTAATACGACGGGTGGAAGTAGTGATATGTATAATTTTGATTATCGTAGCGGCTCTAGTAGTGTACATGATTCTTCAGCACCTATTGGAGGATTAGTGTCAGGTTATTCAGGCGGTAGTAATAATACAAGTAATCTTTCTGGATATCATCTTTATCATCAACAAGGTGATCAAGGACCTAGCAGACATGTTAATTCAACAGGTGGTGTAGCAAATCCATAAAAGAAGAGGATATTATATTTCTTTTTATAATACACGCACACACACATACACACATTTTCTGTTTTTCTTTCTTATATACACATAAGCAGCTTTCTTTCAAGTTTTTTTTTACACATAAAAAAAAGCATCAATAGTATTTTTTTTTGCACAAACCCTTCTCTTTTAAAAAATTCAAAAATATATACAAACATACATACATATATATATATGTACTACATCTCTTTTATCAACATATCCAGCAACACATATTAACACATATTAACACATTTTTACACTTGCAAAAAACCACAAAAAAAGGGTATTAAACTTCCTGCTGTAATAATTTTTTCTTCGCTTTCAAATACCCAAAAGCATGCATTACACCGCTTTTTTATATCTTTTCTTCTTTCCACTTTCATCTACCTAGTTCCTTTTACCCTCCTATGTACTTTTTTTTTTTACTCATCCATTCCAGCAGAAAAAAACTTTATTATTTTTGCTTTTATTTTATTTTATTTTATTTTTGGGATTTTATATAAGCTCTCAATTTTATTAAATTCAATTTTATGTATATGCAATGCTAGTTTTTTTTTGTATTTATTATATAATTGCGCGAGTGAAACTGTGTTGGCGATCGTTTACCAAACAACCCCGACCTCCCCCTTTTTTTTTGTCTTTCTAGGAAGATCGATGATAAATGACGATAGTATTATATAATATGGATTTTCTTTTTTTTTTTTAAAAAAAACAGAGATAGTTGATTTTGAAAGGGTACACATTCCAAAAGCACGAGGCACCTTTCTTTTTTTGATTACTATCCTGCATAGAAAAAAAAGACATTTTCATTTTTCGGATTATTTTTGACCATTGACTCTGGAAGGTGTCTATAATATGTAAAAAAGTTGAAATTGAGTAAAAAGATATATTTTTATATACTTATGTATTAGTCTCTTCTTCTGTCCTCCTATATATATATATTATCTTTTATTACTATATACATAATAAAAGAAAAAAAATTAACATACTAAAATCTTGACAAACTCCTCATAATTAATCATCCCATCACCATCTACATCAGCTGATCGTAGCATGCGTTGTATATCATCTTCTGTCACTGTCTCACCTGCATACAATATATAAAAATAAATAAATAGGCGATAAATTTATGGATATTATGTTTACGTACACATATAAAATAAAAGTAGAAGAAATTTTTTTTTTTTACCAAAGTTTAGTAAGCCTTGGCGTAAATCTTCACCATTGATCAAACCTTTATTGTCTTTATCCAACATAGTAAATACTCTTTTTAAACCTTCTTCTGGATTTTGCATTCGTTGCTATGCATAAAATATTTTTAGCAATGGAAGAGAGTGAATTAAATTGATTTAATGCTTTAGTTGACCATCACGATAAATACCGATTTTTTTTCTTTACCTGTTCAATAATTTGTAAAAAATCATCAAAGCGCATAGGATCTTTAATCTTACTCAACTATTATGTAAGGTAAATGAGTAATTTTTTATTATCCGTTTATTTTTATTATGCCAATTTAATTGAAAAAAAATACTTACTCGTTCATCTAATTGCTGATCTAATGTAGTGTGAGCTTTGTTCAAAATACTCCGTAACGTAGCAACAGCAAGTGTATTTTGACCTTCTGCCATGGTATCAAAAACACTTTTTAATTTGGTGATTTCATTATCATTAAACTCGAATCCGGTCTAATCAACATATGTATAAATATAAATATGTAGCATAAATATCCTTTTCCAATAAATTGTTTTTTGTAGCTTTTTGTAGCTTTTTTTTTTTTTTTTTTTTTTTTTTTTTTTGGTTACCATTCTGTCGTGTGATATAATTCAGTATAAAAAATTCAATGTATAAATAAAAGAAAAAGAAAGAATCTTTCAAAATGAACGACCAACTTATAATATATATTAAATGGAGCTCTTTATTATTATTTATTTGTGTATTTAATTTTTTCTTTCTTCTTTTCCCTTCTCCTAAAAATACTTCAATTTTTTTTGTTTGTATATCACTGTTATTATTTACATATATGAGCAATTAATCAAATGTTCATCTTTAGCATATTAAGTCGACTGATGATAATTGTACATTGCATAGTAATTCTTTACACCACGGTATATTTCATTATTAGAAAGCTTCTTTCGATTAGTTTCTCTGTACCATCCTTGGCTGGTACATATATATCACTTGTTACTATATTCTCACAAAAATAGGGTCGCTATAAAATTTTGGAAAGACTAAAACGTAAAGAATTTTGAAGATGATTTTACACACTATAAATATTTTTACGTACTTGTTGACTGAGAATAGGAGTATATTATATGCTGGAAGTATTTATATAAACATTCTCTTCAAAACTGATAAATCATTATGTCATACACTGTAATAACAGATCTGTAATTTTACTTGATCACCATGTGATTTTAGTGTATCTAAACTACTGGAACAGCTTTATTATTGATATAAAAGGGATTTTAAAAATAACTTTTTTTTGCCTGCTGACGGCTTATGATTCGAAACTCTGTCATTCATCCGTAAATGGCATGATAACCTGTATTACGTCAGAACAAAATAGCGTTCCCATAAATGCTATATGCACCGCTCGACAATGATAAGAAAAACAATAGCTAGTGGGGTCCATGACAATGTTTACATCTTTGCTAGTAAGGTCATTCAATAAAATATACTTCTGCTGTGTAGGAGAAGTATTTAGAGCAAGAACTTGTTATCAATTTAAAATATTATTACTATACAATGAACCCTATCTTATTAAAACAAAAGCAAAGAGTTATCACTCCCAATGGCTGCATAACACATACAGTTGTCCCAACTTTTTGCGAATCACAAGAAACCGAGGAGTGTCAGACACCATTACCCATTATCATCTGTTGGCAAAAAAAGACCAATAACTTATAGTATTTTTACTTGTAAAGAATGTATATAAGAATAAGGAAGAATGAGGGGAATACATTACAAAAGGATGGCTACATGGGTTACAAATTTCAAAGTCAGACCACATGGGCTACAAAATTAATAGGGTACTTCAGTAACTTGTAGCCCATCTCGTCTACGTCTAATTTTTTGTAACCTATTTCATCAACCCTTTTTTCTCTTTTTTTTTTGTGATAGAAGTTATATTACTGAGAAAGATTGATATTATAAGATAAACTATTATTTGAAAATAAAATAATAATAACAATAAATGGTAACGAGAACATCACTAACAAGAATATGAAAATAAAAATAGTAAGAATAATATATGTTGAAATAAAGATGTAAATACAGAGAAATGTAGCATAAAAATGTAAAAAAAAAAGAGAGAGGAAGTAGAGGCTCTAATAATAGAAGTGGGTGGAGAAGACGGTCCTGGCAGTTGCATTTTGAAAGATTGAGGGTTAGGTAGGCATCATTACTTCTATTGGTGGTGGTAGATTTATGTATTATTGTCTTGGTAGTTTCCCACTTCTAAACTGATTGTGGATTTTTTACTCAGTATTTATGCTATACCAATGGAATAGTGCCCATACTATGCCTACGCTTACGGATATCATGTAACCTCGTTGTAAACTTTCACTACTTATTGTTGGTCTTCATGGGTGAGACAATAATTTCCTATATCCAATTACTCTTTCTTGATGTGCGATATAGAAAAGTTTTATATAGTAAAACCATGTTTATCTTGATATGTTCTATATACTATATCAGCTTTTTTGGTCGCATCTACATATAAAAAGTAAAAATATTTAGTTTAATAAAGTATAAAGAGCAATGCGATATATGTTTCTCTGATAAATAAAGAAAACAAATTTTTATTTTTTGACCACGTATACAGTACATAGTTTATATTTTCCTTTTCACTTTAAATAACTGCTAAGAATTTTTTGATTTATAAAAAATTGTTGAAGCACGTATAAAATTAATTTAATAGCAAAGAATAATAAAACTTTTAAGTCTAAAAAATTACTATAGATTGTTTATCATTGCTCAAAGATTGTTTTGCTCTACTGAATAAAAATGGATCTATCGTCTTCAAATCACAATGTCCTTTCTTATTACCATTCTTATTATTTTTATATAATTTTGCATTGGCCCTGTATAAAAACAATCGAAAGTACAAGAGCACTGGTTGCTGAGACGTTTGATAATAGTAAATACTTGTTGGTGTATAAAATTTTGAACATCATCATATGCTTCGTTCAAAGTCTCATAGTCAGTTTTGTTCATGTTTGTACCATGATAATCTTTGTAATTGAGATTAAGAAAAATAATAAAGTTTTAAAACTATTTAAAAGATATTGATTTATTGTTTCTTCATGCTAAAATACGTATGTGTTTTATGAGTGGTACTACAGATATAATATATAACGATAAAAATACTGTGTTTTATTCTTAATACACATAAATAATGATGTGCGCTTTGGCAAGGACGATTATAATATGGTAGAATATATACTAAGCAGAACTACTGAGCATTACAAGAAGTATAAAAAATAAAATATAAAGTTCTTTTTTTCTATGTAAAAATTAAAAAGTCGTCTAAAAAGTGTCAAAAATGGAAGAGGTATAGCACAAAGTAATTTTACTATAATATAATGTAAGTGCTGTTATTATGTAAAAACGTAGTAACAATGTAATTCATTATTTTGATAATTTTATTCTCAAAATTATCAAATAAAAAAAATATCAGCTATATGATATGAAAGATCTATCTTTATTTATTAAAAAAAAGGATTGATGAAATAGGTTACGAAAAATTAGACGAGGTAGGCTACAAATAATTGGACGACGCGGGCT
This sequence comes from Circinella minor, assembly GCA_016758965.1. Lineage (NCBI taxonomy): Eukaryota > Fungi > Mucoromycota > Mucoromycetes > Mucorales > Lichtheimiaceae > Circinella > Circinella minor. The sequence continues at coordinate 38,087 of JAEPRB010000133.1, read as the reverse complement.
ACAGAATCTATATGTGGCAAGTAGACGAGATGGGCTACAAGTTACTAAAGTACCCTACTAATTTTGTAGCCCATGTAGTAATCCTCTATTACAATTGTTTATATTATATCTTCTATGTGGCGGGGAGAGTATAGTCGAGGGATAGGAAAATTGGTACTGGCTCTCTTGATTTTTTAGCGTCGGGGTAAATAATTTTGACCGAGAACAAACACACCAGTAATCATTAAGATATTTTGAACATTGAAGTATGATTGTGCGTTTGGTACAGAGTACATAGAGTTCGCTGCTGAATTACCTAGAATAAGATTTAATATTTAATAATGTTGACAATTGCCGTCTTTTTTTTATGCTAATCATTATTACGTATTATACATACCCCCTCCTGCGCCACCACGGCCAGGGCGTCCACCACCATCACTGCTTCCACCACTGCTTCCACCACGGCCAGGGCGTCCACCACCACCACTGCTTCCACCACGACCACTGCCACCGGCTGGACTGGCTGTAGAGACTATATAGTAAAAAAAAAACCCATCTTTTATATATGTTCAAAAATAATAAAAAGTTAAATCATGCATACCTTGCATCAAATACACAATCGCAAGTAAAAACAATAAAATTGAGTAACGCATTATGATGTTGTTGATTTGATAAGAAAGATAAATTATTTGTTTATGCATAGAAAAAAACCATCCCTTTTTATATTTTAATATATATATATATATATTTATCTGGGGTTCACCTTGTGAATAATATCATGTTAACTCAGCATCGATTGTTTCCGTGTTCATGTGGTGTTTAGACTAAAATTTCTTGCTAGGTTCTATGGTGAGTGGCTCAGGTAGCTTGGTAAAATGAATATAGTGTCATCATTTTGTTACACACAGGTTATCGGTGTGGCGCAGAAATAAAAATAAAAACATGTGTTTGATAAAGTTTTAGGTCGTATCGTATATTTATATTGGTGAATAAAAACACCAAGTTACACAAACATCGTCGGTATCTGCAATGAGTTCAAAACGAGAACCAAGAAGAAGAATATTTAAAAAACATCTTTTGTTTTATCCTCTAACACAAGTTTGGGAAAAAGCTTTCGTCGAATGACTGGTATAATTTGTAGCAATACTACACTAATCAAATTACAACTTTTTCGTGCCATTATATTTACTTGGTTAACAAAATTGAAATTTTTACTGATGTATGGTTTTTTTTTTACTACCGACTGTATTAAAGTAGTAAATAGACTATAATCATTCGTCAGGAGATAATAGGCCAAAGCAAAAAATTGATGCTTATAGTATAACTTGATGAGCTCATGATGAGAAAACTGGATGTGCAGGTAACATATACTGTGTGGATATGAAGTATTTATCCCGTTGACGCCACATGTATTTAGCCACACTATCAAAATTATACTTTACTTTTTGAATAATATGTATATAATATAAATCTTTAACCTACAGTTATATATATACAATTTTCCTTGTAAGTGGTAGCTGATTAGCGAAATGTCCTTCTTATGTAAAGTACAGTTTTATATACTTTGTTGGAATTCTCTTGGAGTCAATTTTTTTATTTAGTGAATCATAGCTTTACCTAATAGAATATCTTACATTGAACTAATGCATAAATGTCTACATGATTTATCATACACATTAAAGATATTTTTCAGATTATATAGCGCGAATGTTTCGGCTTCAATAAAATTAGTATGTAAAGTACTTATGTATTACACGGTATTGCTGCTCTTCCTTGGTGTACAAGCGAGGGTATACGTACATGATTATTTTTTTTATCAAATGTCATGTTTTACTATAGCTATCTTGTCTGGTAAACTTTTATGACTTTTTGTATGAGCAAAATCATTTAGAAAAATTATTCAGAAGTCGATCTGACCATAAGTGCTGTAGCGCTTAATCTTCTAGAACCTTTTGAGATCAAAATTTTTTTAGTGTCAATCTTATTTTTTTGATCACATAGACGGGACTTCTTCATTGGAATGGCAACTGGATATCTGTTATCTTACTTTTTATTTGACCCAATTTTATGGTTACCTATGACGCCAAGGGAAAGAAGCCGCGTAGTTTGTCAGCACATTGTTTTTCTTCCAGAAAAACCTGTACTTTGCTTGCGCAACCGTGATGATGATGTTACCACACCTGATCACATAATCAAATGTTTTGATTTACATGATATACTCGAAGTACCTCTTACTGCCACTATTGACCCTATCTTATATGTACTAAACAAGCTACCAAAAAAACCACCACAAGAACAACGACACCAACAATATTGGAATAGGATATGGTCTCAACTATGTGATATACTTTATAATACTGTATTAACTTCAACTGCCACCCAAGTGAAGATTTTACCAACATTCAAGATCCCGATCCTGGAAGACTCTTCCGCAACTGGATACAATCTGGTGAAGTATCATCCCCCCCCATTTGCTTACACCAACAACAATACAGTAGCAACTACCACCATTACCATCAATAACAATACTAATAACAGTACGACCGCTGCATCACCTCATGAAGTAATTTAACTTTATTTCATCGTCTTCCTTTTATATGCCATACCATACAAAAAAAAAAAGCGCCTCTAGAATTCTCTACAACCGCTTTTCTTTATTTTAGTTCTTCTACTTTATTCTTTCCTTTAACATTTTTTTCCTTATCGTCTTAGAGTTTTTTATATCCCTTTGTCTGACAGTATTGGACTCGAGCGTATATGTTTTATTTCGACGCAGCATTCATTTGGTCATTTTTCTCTCTAAAATAAGCTTTAATCTACTTTTTATTTGAGACATTGAATTAAAACTACAATGAAACGTATATTTGTAAACGAGAAACTATATCTGTTGTCCTAACATCAATTACTAATGACAGTGTTACAATAATTAATAAGAATGATCTAGGTACTCAAGACAAAAAGAATACACGGTAATTAAAGCCTTTCGATTTATCTTTGATAGTAAATCTAGATTTCACAATAATAATTAACAAAGCATATATTGATCTTATAGAAGTTTGTTGCAACACTACAATGAACGTTTTGTATATAATACCAAAATATGGGTTAATATTCAATATTTTTTTAATTACATAATTAAGATAGTGTACAACAAGAATATATTATAAAATTAGTGGGAAAGATGATTTTGTGCAAGAGCTAGCACAGCCGCAGCCATAATGACGTTTTGAACATTCAGGTAAGTTTGTGAGTTCGGAGCAGCATACATAGACATAGCTGCTGATTGAGTGGCATTTTGACCGGAGCTGCCACCGCCACCGCCAACACTGCCACCGCCACCACCTATTCATATTTGTAATAAAAAGATGAGTCGTAGCGATTCTCTTATTGAAGTAGTAGAAAGAAAGATGTTCCGATATATATTTCTCTACTTACTGCTACCGCTGCTGTTATCACCACCTCCACCTCCACCGCTGCTACCCTTACCAGCCATTGTGACTAAAAGAAAGTAAAGATAGATATAAACAAATGGTCAGTAAACTGTACATAGTGATATATAATAAAAAATACATTATAAACATACATTGGGTCAAGTAGATCAGGGTAAAGAAAGCTAAAAGATAAAAGCGCATGATTTTGAGTCTTGGTGTAATAGTATAACAATATGTATTGAAAAGTAAAAACAAAAGAAAGAAGAGGCTGTCAATTTCAATCGTTGCCCTTATATATATATATTGACAAAAATGAAAAATCCCGAGCTTATATCATGAAAACTCGAAAATTCTTGATTTCTCGAACTTGTGAAAATAATTGTTTCAAAGGAGGACGAAGTGTACAATATGAATTTAATGGTTGCACAACCCTTAACAGAAGGAAACCAGTGCAGTCCTTGTGACTGCGACATACCTAAATGGTCAAACATAGTAATTTAAAAAACTACGGCGCATACAACTGTACCTCTGTATTGAGGCTGTGCTGTTCTTTAATAGTATTATAGTACCAACGTAAGATAATTTTAAATGTATATGAATTGTACAAATATTAGCAAACAATAATGCTTTCTTTACTCATGCAACATGGGGAGAGAAATTTTTTTTATTATCATGATAGTTTTTATATTGGCAAATCGATGGCATTATTTATGTGCAAAATCTGTAATGTAATAGACAAGTATAAAAGGGTAATTAAAAGCAAAAATCTATCTGGTTTCATATATCTGTTTGCTTCACCTGTTAAAACTAGGTATCTACAGTTAATAATAAAAGAAGCCACGTTAGACAAATTCATTAAAAGTAATTGTGTACCATCCTGGTTTTTTTAGCTGTTTTAACTGTATATAACGTTACACAGCATTTTTATCAAGTAAACAATTGTTCGTTTGTTACACAGATCAGAAATTTTTTCGGATCTCGCCTTTCGTCAGCGTTACTCAATGAGCTTTCAAGGGTTATTTTTCAGAAACACTTAAAGCCGTACATTTGGTTCTCGTATATAAATTGTACTAATAATCTTACAATTTTTTTTATCACACGACTAAACATGATCTGTAACATGATAAAAAAACACCCCTCTGTGTTACCAACAAACTTTTTTTTTTCATATTTAATACTTTATGAATTTTACTATTTAAGTTAATTTCGAAAAGTCGCTGCTAAAAGCAGTATGCTTATCTGCTGAGCTTTCAGTCTCGATTCATTATTTTTTAACAAGATGCTAGATACCTATAATTGTAATAATTATATTAAGATCATTATTACAGCGATGTCACGTTTTTATAAATTGAACAAGCTTTCATAATGTAGCTTTTGTTACTAAATCGCCGTAGTTTATAGTGTTGGGTTATAAACACGCAAGCAAGACAAATGTCCCATGGTACTATTATGAACCATTCTAGGAGTTTCTTAGAGAATAATGACAAAAGAAATAAAGGTAGAAGCAAAAGAAAAACAAATACCACCTTATTAGTTTATTATAGTAAAATGTAGTGTATGCTTTCTACAATTTGACCAAGGGGGCATGTTACTTGTATTAGCTAAATAAAACAACAGATGCATGATTGTATTTGTGTGCCTTTAAAAACGCACATATATATAATAGTTATAACTAAAATATTTTATACAAACATTTATATAAACTATGGCTAAAGACAGATAATAATCGTATCGAGTCAGTCGATTTGTTTCTGATGGGGGCGGGAAAGGTGCATAATTGGTAAAACAACACAATATATACGTAACAGTAACAAATGAAACCATCGATAATTTTTGGCCCGCTATATTGCTCGATCAGAATATAACACAAAAGTATACAAAAATTACATTGTTAAGATATATATTACTTTATACTATCAATTAACATGTTTTTATTTTATTTTATTGTATTGTTATATGCAAAGTATTGTATACTTCTCGTATCTTCTACATGCAAATAATGCACTAATAACAAACATAACTATGATATGATTAAAATTAAATACTATTTATATTTATATTATTATGTAATTATATAAATATGCACAAATAATCTGAAAATGTTACAATGAAATAATATATATGATCCATGCATCTGAGCGAGATATCGCTTGTAAGATAGAGTTAAATAGTACTCCTTACTGGAACATGAAGTAAAATGCCCCTCCTGTTACAGCGACAAGTACTGATTGAAGATCAAGATCAAAAGAAGAAATGCCATCGGATGAACCACCAATAGAGATACCGCCTCCACCACCTCTTTTAGCAAGTGCAGCTAATCAATGAGCAAACATCAACACGGATAGAATATAATTATAAATGAGCTGTTAGCCAGTTGAGTTTTTTTTTCTTTTTCTCAACAAAGTTGCGCTGATAACAACACATAGTCAATATTATGTATAATACTTACGCATGGACATACAACTAATCAAGCTCACAAGAATAGCCAAAATATATAAAGGTTGAAATTTGTTGAGCATGTTAAAAATATTCAGAAAACCTTGTATTATAAACAAGAAAGCCTAAGAGCTGACGTTAGGCAAATGATACAGAAAAAAATACAGTCTTCTTTTCGTTTTGTTCTCTTTTATATATTTCTTGTAAGATTAATGAGCCACTTTTGTTTTAGCCATCCACAATTTTAAATTATCACTGACTTATTCTTTATTACAGATATTGTAACACCACACCAGGTTTTTCTATTAGTTTGTGAAATAAATGTATTATTTATATCTACATATGTTACGTAGTAGCAAAATATATCATTCTACTTGGGCATGTAGTACATTTATTATATTCTTTTTGAGGTTATTAAACAGAATAGTGTAGAACCAAAAAGCACAAGCGCATGTAGTATGACTGCAGGTCAGAGTTCGCACCATGCTTTTTTTTGTTGAATAATGTGATTGTCTGCCCTTCCTCATCCATTATTAACGGAATAAATAACATTTTCTTCTATATTAAGCTTATTAATAGCATTTATATCTTATTTATTTTTTTGCTTTATTGTTGTTGTTAAGAAAAAAAAAAGAAACTTGTCCAAATTGGGGTTTTTATACATCAAACAAACTGATACAAGCTTCTCAGCAAATAAGCGATAATCTTTTCCCCGTGAATCTTTCTGTACAATTTTCTTTTTATTTAAGAGTTCCACAGTTTTTCTTTTGAATAGCTTTTTAACATAACATATACCTATAAAATAATAATAATAATAATATTATTATAGTAATATATTAAGGAAATACAACTGATATGTCTTCAAAAAATGTACAAATAGTATGTCATGATATTAATCTTTTAAAAGCAAGTTTGGTAAAATTTAATGTATTTAGGGGAAAAAAGACAAATAAGGACGATACTTTATAGTAAGTGTTAATAGCAAGAAAAAATTAGTTGGTGACAACGTTAACTACATTAGTGGTTAGTTCTTCAACAATAAAGAACGTTACACCTGCTTAAAATAATGTATAGGTATATTCGTATTAAATACAGATATAACTGCGAGTACTACGCGTTCCTGTTTTTTCTTTTTTTAAATATATGATATCAATAATGTATGCCACATCTTCATCATTTCCATAATATAGAAATTGGCTATTATTTAGCAAACAGATCTTTTTATTAAAGGTTAACAAACCATTAATTTTTTAATGTATTTCTCTCGGTTTATTGTGTGTTTTTTTACATGAAAACTATATGCGCGCGTCAATATAGGTAGATTAGCAGCGTTTACAGAAATTTAGTGTCACACTTCGGTGCTTGTTTGTTGAAGATATGTTTGTGTCAGGCTGTGTCAGTCAAAGATTCCTTAATTATCTTAATCAACAACGAGGTGTGCACATTTAACATGGACTGTGCTATATATCTATTATTATTTTTTTGTATTAAAAAGGAAGCTTTTTTGTTTGGATAAGTATGTGCTACTTTATAGAGACATGAGATTATGTACGAGAAAAACTAGCTGGCACTACAATAAAAAAAGGTAATTACAGCCACACTTTGTATTTATTGTAAAGAAATGTTTCAAGAATATAGTTTTGTTATAATACAAACTACTACTTGGTTGTAAATCAAGTATAAACAAGACACCACTTAATGACTATTAGCAGTATTCTTCAAAGGACAACATGATACTGATACATGGCATCGCAACAATGTAAGTTTTTCATAAAAGAATTAATTCTATCAGGAGAAACACATAGGTTCTAAAGCATTTTAGTGTATGTAAGTATAATACTTATGAAGTGACAAAATAATAAGTTTTTGGAACCGTAGTAAATACTATCATACTAAATTTTTATTTAACTATCAACTATAAATAAATAAAGGTATTCAATACGTATGTTAGATTTTTATTACAAAAGAAAAGGAGATAAAAGTTATAGAGTGAATATGGACTTATGGTAAACGTATACGAAAACATGATGTAACGTATATATATATATATATATTGCCAAGTAACAACATATCCTCGGAAGAAAGTAGAGCTTAATTAGCGGTTTTGTTATCGCCAGCTTTTTGCATAGCTACATGCGCCCATTTATTGTTGCAAAATATTTTATTCAGCCAGTTGTTGATCTAAGGATATTATATCATAGTTAGTCATAAGCTCGGGTTTTTGTTTAGGCAGTGTTGCAATGTGTGCCTTAATTTTTGGACGTTCTTCAAACGCATTTAAATTTGGATGGAACTATTACATATGTTTGTTAGCAACTAATGACTTGATTGCTTTATATTCACTTTTGTTAAATAATGTATATTTACATGAAGTTTGCCTACCAATTTCTCTTGCCTGATTATGTGATAAACTATAAAAATTGCATATGTGATCTATACATGATAGTATGTATCTCAATGTAATATATTATAAAATATTGTATTCCAAGAATTAGATAAATAAACTATTACGTGTAACTATACCTGAGAAACAAGTGAATAAGGGTCATCAGTGCGCGCCCCATAAATGCTTTCAAATCTAGGAAGATGGCATGGTGTTTCTTCTACATTATGATATTTTGCTTGATTTTGTATTATCTGATATCATAGTTAATTTATTTATGGTGATTGATGGCATGCAATGGTAGATAATAACAATAAGCTAATGTTTTTTGTTTCTATTGGAAAGTTAATAATATTTTGGGTTTGTTACTACTGAAAAGAATATCTTGATGTGGTCTTGTATCCAACAACTTGCAAGATATGCAGTCTGTTCGATAAATTGATCATTCTCAAATTTACTGGAATAATAATTTAAAGAAGTATAGGTAAAAAAATATATGCTAGTTACTAAGTATTGTTTTTAAAGTATATGTTCATTTTTTTTATTCTTTTGTGAAATAATAAATAACAACATCTGGATTTTGATTATATATATGATTACTGACAGTATTTCTGTATTACTATATAAATTACCAAGGTTTTTGCCCAAGATTCGCCCCAAAATACTGACCATCGTGAGTTTCAATAAATGGAAGCACAGCCACAAGATACTTCCAAATAGTGTTGGGTTGATCTCCTCCCATTCTTAAAACCGACACGTTTATCATGGATTTTAGCATCAGCATCATGAAGCAAAAGCTGGATTGCTTCACCACGTCCACGTGCTAGATTAATGTAATTTAAAATTGGAAACAGCGAATCAATGAATAATACCGACAAGCTAGGCAGTGGTACTTTTTTTCACTCACTTCCAATGTCAAAGTATAAGATCTTAGACTCTTTGAAAAAAATTATATTCTAAAAAATTCAATATTATAGTGAAAAGAGTGACGCGCACTATATTCATTTTTATACTTTTTCATTTCCTTTTAATGACACTGACAAATTGAACACCTTCCGATTTATATTCTTTTTGTCTGTTCATCATGACTAACTTTGGTTAAATTAGTAAGCGTAGCATCTCGTAATTAACGGAACACATCTTTTTCCAACGTATCCACTCTTTATTGTAGTCCATATTTAGCAGTTATCTTTTTTCCCGAGCTTCCGTTAACGTTATTGTGGCTGTGCATAAATCCTGCGAGCAAAAAGCGTAGTTTTTAAGCTGCGCCTCAGTTCTGTTATGTGGCAAATCATAAGAAATAGTTGACCCATCGTGTGTTTTATTACGGGTATAATATCTGATCATGTAATAATGATAACGGAATGGAACATCAAAAAAAAAAAAATTACATGCGAAAATAGAACATTTTATTTTTTTTGTTACTACTATAAATACGATATTGTCAATTTTTTTTTCACTGTATATAGCATTGTTTATACAAAAGAGACACTGGTGGGTAAAACTGTATTTCTTAAAATGATTGATTTTTGTAAATAGCAAACATATGACCAATGTTTGTTTATAGCGCGCTTTGTACATCTCCAACAGACTCTTAATTTTTTCACTTCATCTTATATGGAATTTTCACGAAAAAATTTCGATTGTTTTTCAATGTTAAAATAAATCATGAAAGTACAATGTATGATGAGTAACATTGACATTATATTGTTTACAGACCAGAACAAAAGATTGTAGTAATTAAAAAAGCGATAGTATAATAATATGCAAACTAATGTATAATATAAACTAATCAAACGCAAATAAAAGTATATAAACCAGCGTGCTTGTTGATTTATTAATAGACCTACTGCTTAGAAAGATATTAAACGTGTTAAAGTGATTCAGATTATAGGATGGAATAGAAATAGAAAGAAAGTAAAGATAGGGGTAGATGCCACTATATCAGAATATGGCCTATTATTACGTTGTTACCCATTTTGTTATTATTCAAGTGGTATAACAATTGGCTGCTCATCCTTGGGAAAAGCTGCAATGTACTCCTTTAGATTCTTTCGATCCTCAAATGCTTGAACAAACTTGGACAAGTTGGGATTCTCTTTCTATTTAAAAAATATTATTAGATTATAACTAATACATAAACTTTTTTTAAAAAAAGGATCTTTTTACGGTGCGTTATTCATGCACGCACCTCATTAAGATCTTTCACTAAATTATCCTGCCGCAAGACGGAATAAACCATAAAGTCGGCATACGTAATCTATAGTAGTAGTAGCAGTAGCAGTAGTAATGTTTTTACTTGTATCAGAGACTGTTATAAAATAGAATAATGCAATTACGACCAAATAGTAAGAGTGCTCTACCTGTTTACCCAAAGCATAAGGACCATCAGCATGGTAACCATACATACTCTCCATTCTTCCAAGATGATTAGGTTTGAAAACTTTGTTATGAAAATCTCTCTGATCCTAATTATATACAATTTATACAACAAATGGAAATGTGAGAAAAGCTATATTTAGCATTAGAATATTTGTAATTTTACCGGTTGGAAAAACAAACGAATGCAGTCTTGAAGCCAGTCGCTTGAAAGATCTGCAATTTGATCGATAAAATGGGTTTCTTTTTTCCCAGCTGCATCGTATCCTATAGAGGAGTATAATGAGTAATTTATTGTGTAAAATGTTAATCATAATACACAAAGAAATGATAATTTATTAATAAGGGTAATTATTGGTATATCAAACAACATTTGCTAGTATTTTTATTACCTAGTTCATGGGAAAGAAAACGCATGAGTGGACCACTCAAACCATAATATTCTCCATCTCCTGTTTTTAATAATGGCAACGCAGCAGCAGGATATTCTTTCGATAACTCACTTTTGAGAGCCATCCATTCAGGAAATTCGAGACGATTGTCTTCGAAAGAAACGTTTGCATCATGAAGCAGAAGTCGAGATGGTTCACCTCGCCCTTGAGCTAATATATTTTAGCAGTACACATGAAGTGAGGCAAGTTTTAGATTTTTGTTACATAGCATAGGATAATATCTACGAAAAATATATGCTGTTCATCAACGGAAAAACTTACTTCCAAGATTAAGATAGTAATATTTCAAGTTTGTCAAAACTGTCATATTATGCTGAAGTACGTATTGTTATTAATAAAAAAAAAAACTGGGGAAAGTATGATATAAAGAAGAAGTGAAGTAGAAGATGAAGTTGCAGTTTCGAATAAATTATCTTTTCTTTATATAGCCAAAAAGAGATGTTGTTTTTTCGAAAAAAAAAAAAAAAGTCTTGGCTTGTTTCATGCTTTTTTTTTAACTTGGCATATATATGGGAAAATGATACAAAGTAAAATAGAAGTACGCGTGCTCCACCAAAGCAATAGCAATAGCAGATCAATTCGGTATACAAAAAAGGGCTAGCCACTATTTGATGCGGAATTTCAAACCACACACTGAGAGGATTGGTTTTTGTGGGGATTGTAGCAAAGTCTAGCAGTGTGCTACTACTACTTTTTACAATGAGCAACTTCCCCTCGGGCTGGTTTTACATTCAATCAAAATGTTCACATCAAATGGTTCTTGATGTCGCTTTGGACTCTATAAAGGTAAAAAATAAAAAATAAAAAAAAAGATTCAACGAGTGATTTATACGTGTGTGCGTATGTCGATGTTTTTTTTTATCTCAAGAGCAATGATTACCAACTAACACCTATTTATGTATTATTTTAGTCTACGGCGAAAATCGTCGTATGGCCAAAGAAAGAGAGTGACAACGATAACCAACTCTGGATGTATGACCACGGCTACTTGATAAATAAAAACTCAGGACTTGGTAAATATAAATCGATTATTTTTTCACAGCAACGCAAAAGTAATAACGAAGTGTAAGGAAAACTGATTTTTTTCTTACTCATTTTCCATATGACATACATTTTTGCATATTATAAGTACTCGACATTCAAGGAGGTAATATAGCTGAAGAAAACTCTGAAAGAGAGATCAATATAATAAAAAAGAAAGAGTATTAATGCACGTAAATCTTTGATCTATAGGTGTTCTTGAGAATGACAAACAAGTCATTCAGTATAAACGTAAAATGATTGAAGATGCCCAGAACCAAAGATGGTATTATCGTGAGGATGGCTTTATATATCCACAAGTCAATCCAAATCTTGTCTTGGATATTCGTGTATGTTTTAATTACTACTTTATTAAAGAGAAAAGAGCACTATGGTGATGGTGATGGTGATGAAGATGGATTAACTTTTCATGTTATGTAATAGGGAAACTGGACGAAACCTGGAACCGTAGTATTGCTGTACAACCGCAAATATAGTGATAATGAAAATCAATTATGGGATTTGGTCCCTTATAACGATCATAATGGATCAGGTTCATCTCATAATGGAGAAACACCTGGATCAGAAGACGGAGATTATTCATTCAGTACCGCTAGTTATGCACTCTAAAACAAAGGAGAAATTGTTTCTCTCTCTCTCTCTCTCTCTCTCTCTCTCTCTTATCTTATCTCAACTTCCATTCTTTTTATCCATTTTGAAATGAGTATCGCACACATGTCATCATTTGCTTCTTCTCTTTTTTTTCTGTTCAGTTGGACTATTTTCATATTCTCTTTCTGGTTCATGCCCTTCTTAAACTCAATCACCATTTATGTCATAGTTATCCGATTTTATAACCAATAAATTCCCCCCCCCCTCTTACAGTCTAACCAAATGATTAGACAGCCAATAGCAAAAAGTAAGCTTATATATGTCAAAAATGAGAGTGAGAATGAGATAGTGAGAGAGAGGTCCATCATAATGCAGACCGTGCCAGATAGGTTTAACCATGGAGATCAGACAAAATATGATATTCCCCTTTATGTATTATGCCCTCAAAGTTAAAATTCGTTAGTTATTTCCTATTATTGTTATATGTATGATTGCTTTTCATATCAACATGTATTTTTTGGTCATAAGTCATATGGTGCTATTGATGCTTGTAACTCTACTCCAAGTATAACTCAATTTGCTTGAACCCCATGATTCAAGGTCTAATTCTTTACCGATCTGTTAGACTTGCTACTTTCATTCGATATTGTGATACATATATCAGCCTTGTACCTTCTTTTCATTGAATAAGAATAAGACTTTAAATAATGTACGGCTAGACGGAATACCCAGAATCCTTGTCAACGTTAACTTTGCAAACTATTACAGTCGCATTAAGTATTTATTGGATGCGAAGTATCATATTTGTAGAGACAAATTACTTCAAAGAATAATGATTTTATCATTGTTTTCGATAATTATTTAGAGGTATTTCTAAATACTGCGCTGAAAGATTTCAAAAATGCGTATAATAATTCAGTATTTAATTGCCCAAAAGATGAAATAAGCAATTTAAATATAATTAATAAGCATCTATCACTAAAAAATGTGTTAAATTTCAAAAAATTAAAACCAACGTTGCTGTAATACAAAGATAAAATGATAATGATGAATTTTATTATATAGCATATTTTTATCTTGGTATTAATACATTTGAGATGAATTTATAGAAACGACAGTACTGCTTCAATTTTTATTTTGAAAATAGAACCATTTTCTCGTTGTGTGGTTCTTATTATAAACTAGTATGTATGATAATTATTTTTTCTATATAGTTGTTTAAACCATGATTATGTGTTTCTCATGTTGTTTTGAGTGGCGACCAAGAAAAAAAGAACCGACTTAAGAAAATATGAGATAATATGAGATAAGTTATAATCAGTCAATAGTAAATAATTACATATAACAGTATGTAATAGCGGTTGATTTTTCAAGATTGCTTAATAATAAGGTGAGGTATTATGGATAGGTATCCAGAATAATTTCGAAAAAATATAATCGCTCGTGAAAAATACGCAGCATTTAAAAATAAAATTGTTACAAAACATTCATACATCATATCTGATTGCTTTTGATAACTCGATGATAGATTATGTATATTGGTGTGTGGAACGGATACTATATAGACGTTAGCTAATACAAATTCTTTATGTTTATATATATAGTTTACATAAATGGTTCCTTCTATCACTTCTTTAGATTCTTCACTAGTTGCATAACATTACATCCAACAGTAGAATTTATTTATGCATATTTTATTATAGTTGTATATTGATTTATTTTTTCAAAAGTATTAGCATAATCTTCTTATTTTTTATTTTTACATACGACTAACACCATAAATATTTCCTCCTTGAACCTTATTGCTATAAATGGCACTCAAACAGTAAGCAATTACAGTACGAGTTTCTCTAGGATCGATAATGCCATCATCCAAAAGTCGCGCAGAAGTATAATAAACGTCTGATTCGGCCTCGACTGAGGCTTGGAATAGTTGTTTACGTTGTTCCGCAAGTTCTTCGTCGATTTTGACACCAGCTCTAAAAATTATTATAAATATTATCAGATCTATATCGCAAGACACGTCTATTATATACTATTATAAGTTTTAAAACTGACCTTTTGGCGCCTTGACGCATGACAATATCTAAAACACCTGCGAGTTGTTCAGAACCCATGACAGAACATCTTGAATTTGGCCATGAAAACAAGAATCTTGAAATATATTTAAAATAAAAATATGAATATACAATAATACATAATAGCATAGTTATATATATATATATATATATATATATATATATTTACCTAGGATTATAAGCACGACCAGACATAGCATAGTTACCAGCACCATAACTTGCACCCATTACGATAGTGATAGCAGGTACCTCCGAGTTACTAACTGCATTAATAAAGCGGGAACCAGCCTTGATAATACCTTCTTCTTCATATTGTTTTCCGACCATAAATCCGGTAATATTTTGTAGATAGATCAATGGAGTGTTTCTAATTCAATTTGTGTGTTGTGAATAAAAATATTGATAAGTCTTCTTTTCTTTATCTTTATCTTTATTCTTGATATTTTTTTTTTCATTCGGTTAAAATTTTTTTGTTCATTACTTGATATTACAAAGCTGAATGAATTGGGTTGCCTTATTGGCTTCTTGTGTGAAAATGACGTTATTATTGGCAATAATACCAACGGGGATACCTTGAATAAAACCCCAACCGCACACCAAGTTACCACCATAATTAGGTTTGAATGTAGTAAATCGAGAACCATCGACCAAACGAAGAATAACTTCGGTAGCATCAAACGGGAGACGGATATTTGCTGAAACGATACCAAGAAGTTCCTCTGTAATTTTTTAAATTTTTTTCCAAAGTTAGTGAGAATCACCCTAATTTCTTTTAAGTAGCATATAGTCATATTTTTTTTTACCTGGATCATAATATGGTTCTTCAAATTGTCCAGTCAAATGACGAAGAGGCAATTGACCCTTATTTTCCCAGTTTAAGTTTGACATCCATTCGCGAGCTTTACGAATAGCATCAAACTCATCGTTTGCCAATTGATCACTAGTACCAGAAACACGTGAGTGCATATCAGCACCACCCAAACTTTCAGAGTCTGTGATTTCACCGGTGGCCATCTGCACCAAAGGAGGACCACCGAGATATACTTGAGCTTGCTTTCTAACCATAATGACCTATTTATTTAATTATCTTATCAAGTTAGTTTACATGATATCCATTATAGTCTATTATACAAAACAACTGCCACTATTCACTTACATAATCACTCATACCAGGTTGATAAGCACCACCAGCAGTAGAGCTACCAAAAACTACGCAACATGATGGAATTTGAGCTTTGGATCTATCATATGTTGTATTGTTACTACTATTATTATTCCAAAAACAGTGATATTTTTCTTATATACATACTGTAATGCCTGATTACGAAATCCTGCACCACCTCTGTGGAACACACGGAATTGTTGTTGCAAATTGGCACCTGCCTATGAATAATAATAACAATAATGATAGATTTTTCTTGCATAAATTCTCTTTTGAAATTTTTTTTGTTTATAGATATAAAAGCAAAAAAAAAAACGTACTGATTGTGTCAAAGTAATAGTAGGTAATCGATTTTCCATGGCAATCTGATGAATACGACCTGATTTTAAAACTGAAGCTTCATTCATGGCACCACCAAATAATGTTGGTACAGTGGCAGAGACAACACATAATACGCCACTATAAATACACATTCATTTATATTTATATTTATATTTATATTAATATTATTTCTCTTTTATCGTTTTTCTTCCATTTTTTTTTTCGCACCTGACAAGACCGATACCGGCGACAATGGATCCTCCTGTCATTTAAGGAAATAAAAAAGGGAGAGCGATTAGAAAAATATGTATGTTTAATTTGAGCTAATAGGCGAATAACACAATTGTTTACCAACTGTCATATCTTCTTGACCATAACCAGCTAAAGCACATAATTCAAGGAAAGGTGAATCTTCGTCCAAAAGCAACTGAATACGTTCACGAGCTAAAATTAAATATCAATCAATTTTTTTGTGGGGTTTGCATTAGAATGAAATTGAACAAAGTCCGCGATCAAAATAATAATAATCACTGTTCGCAGGAAAAGAGTTGTATGTTGATATAAACGTATTAATTTTTTTGCATACCTGGTAATTGACCACGCTTACGATGAAGTGCAATGTGTTTTGGTTTTCCTTCATTAGTTGCTTCTTCAAGTCGTTCGTTTAATTCATCAAGTAAACCTGCCCACTCTTCTTGATTCTTTTTAAATTCAGGGACCGTTGGAATGACGGTCGTAGGTTGTCTGGCAACAAGATTATCGATGGCGGTTAATGTCGACATTATATATTATATACGATCTTGGTTTAATAATAGAAAATAACAATTAAAAAGAAAGAGAGAAAAAAGAAAGAAAGTGTTGGATATTAAAAAATGTGAAGTAAAAAAAAAGGTAATATAACGCTTTTGTCGGTTTCTCACATGGATAAGCATCAGTGCTTAGTCGAGGTAAATTCTCACAGGATGGCAAGCATTAGTCAAAATTTCACGAGCACTATTTAATTTTTTTTTGGTTGGGGATTAAAAATTTACAGTCATTTTCTTTTTTTCATGCAGATCCCCACTAAATAACAAAATGTCAAAAAATCCTCAACCCCACCGTCCCTGCAACAAAATCAGCGACAACAGAAAAAAAAAATACAATTGTGAACAATATTAAAAACTATAGGAAATTTTTTTATCCAGGGGTAAAAATTGTGATATAACGATCAAAGAAAAATCTTTTACATGATACAACAAGGGTTTATTAGTCAAAACTTTTTTTAAGAACAGGAAAAAAAAAAGCCAGAAAAAAAATAACATCGATCTTCCCTCTTTAATGAATCGCTGGAAAAATATTATTAGAGGCAATAAGAATAATACCGAAAATCATGGCAATAACAACGATAGCAATACCAACAACAACAACAGTAGCAACAATAACAGCAATAACAGTTCGCCATCATGGCAACAGCACCATCTGTCCTTACCATTCTGGCGTCGTAGTAGTGGTGTGACCCCAGGAGTATCATTAACAACAGATGATGGTACTACAATTCAACATCCAACAGCAAGTACCCGTACACATACTACCATCACCGAGCCTAGTAGTCATAGCAACTTTCACGAAACTCGTAATTCATCACCAAGCATAATCAATTTCATTGATAATCATAATAACAACCAATATGATTCAGTCGACAACGGAGACAACGATGACGAAAAGAAAGACGACAGTAGCAATCACTACTGCAGCGGCTGCAGCAATAGGAAAGGAAAGGGTCAAAATATTAATCATACTCGCGTTCATTTTTTCCCTTCAGATTTTGATAATAGCGAGGAAAACCATCAAGATATTCAACAAGAACAACTTCATCCAGGAGAAGGCGCTGAACGGAGACATTCAGAAGAAACACTTGTGGACGAAGCTTTAGGTCGTCAGGAAGCCAGAGGCCGACATGTACAATTTGCCGACCATATAACTGAATCCATGTCATTAATCCATGGAATACTTAACAATAGACGGCGATCCTCCGTATGGCCAACAAGAGATTCAATTCAGATGGACGAGGACGGGAGACGTCTTTCTCAGCATCCTCAACACCGTCATCGCAGCAATGGTGATATACATACGGGAGGTGGTAGTGTACTTGGAAGTTTACTTCGCTTGGAAGCACAACTCCAATCGGTTCATCAACCACATAATACTGACCATCGTTTTTCTATTGGTCATGATAATGATCAAAGAAGGGTAATGACGTATATTTTGAACAGGGTTAATGGCAACTATATACTAAAAATCGTACATTGGTTTTTTTTACACGATGCGTAGTCCTCATCACAAACCATAGTAAATTCAAATTCACCATCACCACATGCAGAAAAAGTAAGCATAATACAGCCATTAACAATAATAAACATAATAAGTATCAAGTAGTTAATTATGCCCAATCTTATTGTATTATTATAGAGAGCAACCACAGCACCATCTAGTATTCGTAGTGGTCATTCTGGATCGTTATATGCTCAAAGTAACATATCAGCTCCAGAAATGCTTCACGTAAAAGGAGAGCCATCGTCACCCAGCTCTTTTGGCACTTTTAAAAAAAGACCTAAAGAATGGCTTAATAGTGTCACTTCAAGTAGTCATGTTGTACCAAGTTTGGAAGCTCGAAAACGAGAAATAACATCTAGGAGAAAGAAGCATGGAAGCCTAATGACAACATCATCCCAATTTGAACGTATTTCTGTTGAAGATCGCGTAAGAATTGCTTTTGAGATTGCTAATATTTTGCAGCGTCAACAATTTTTATATAAATTAGCCAAATCTTTGATGCTTTATGGTAAAAAAAAAACATACTTTTTTTTATTCTATGTATACATACGACTATTTCTTTTTTCTTTTTCTCTAATAAACCCTTTACGCTCTATGAAAATTTTTGCCATTAGGGTGTCCTGCTCATCGAATAGAATATATTCTAAGGCATGTTTCCGCTACACTAAAAGTGATTGCAGAATTTATTTATTTACCCAATATCATGCTGATGACATTTTTTGATCCGGAAACGCATACAACTGAGACACATTTTATTCGACAAACAATGGGGTTTGATATGCATAAATTGGGAGAAATCTATCGACTGGAGAAATTGGTGGGACATGGTGAAGTGACTGTAGATGAGGCACTTGATTTTATTGACAAGGTTGCTGATGATCCAAAACTATATCCAACGTGGATGAATCCTTTTATTTATGCTGTCATTAGTTTGTGCGGCAGTGTCATGTTTTTTGGTGGGCGTTGGAAAGAAGCTGGACTGTCAGCTGGTCTGGCAAGTAAGTAATCAATAATAATAAGATAGGAAAAGAAGACTGATTATATTTAAATATATACAAACTAAATACTAATAACAAGAACCCTTCTTTTCGGGCGGCGGTAGTGTTTTTTGCTGTATATGAACTTTTTAGTGAAAGATTCTGGGGATTTCAGCCGATTTGGGAAATCACCGTCTGTATTTTCATTGGATTTGTCTCTCGAGGTAACACATTTTTCTTTCTCTTTTTTTATAAACATTCATATCTCATTTTTGCTGTGTTTTCACTAATATCCGTAATTTTTTTTCTATAATGAGTAAATAGCATCCACCAAGTTTGATTTTTGTTTTATACCCACTGCATTTTCATCATTTATTGTTATCTTACCTGGTTACTATATAGCAATTGCCATTATCGAGCTTGTATCACGTCAAATCATTAGTGGTATTGTTCGTACTGGTTATGCCATCATTTACTCCTTCCTACTTGGTTATGGTATCTCTACTGGATCTTCAATTTATCGAGCTATTGATCCAAGTGTACCAATGGATACAGCTCCCCAGTGTCAAATGGCTGCTAATGCGAATAGTTGCATCGTTTCCGTATCACAATATTATCATTTTCTTACGGTACCTTTGTTTGCTGTTGCTTATTGCTTACTGGTACGCGCAAGACCTCCACGCTGGCCAACAATCATTTTCGTTTCGATATGTGGGTTTGTAGTAAACTGGCTTCTTTCGTGTATCGCAAATTCTCCTTCGCAAGTGATTCAAGTAGTGCCGGCTTTTGCAGTCGGTTTGATTGGAAATATCTTCACAAAAGTAACGTGTAAAATGTCGTTTGATGCGACTTTGGTGGCTGTAGGTATTCTTTCTTTACTATTTTTATTATCAGAGTATATAAGATAACAACAAAATAAGATACTAACTTACTGTCACTGTCAGATATTTTATCTTGTTCCTGGTAGTTTAGGTAAATTTTAACTTTTTTTCTTTTTATAAATACAATGCACTATAGGTATTTGTATAATAATAAAAAACAATTTTTTTCCGATCTTTATATATAGGACTCAAGGCAGCAATTGGTATCTTTTTCAGCCATGAAGAAGGTTCTTATAGTTCCCAAGGAGGTTCGTTTGCGCTTAGTATGATTGAAATTTGTATTGGTATTGCATTGGGATTATGTGTAGCCAATTTGATTATTTATCCCAAAGGAGCTCAAAGAACTCCTATCATGAATATGTAATTTTTTTTATGCAGAGTGTATTATTTATGGTACGATTTATATATTGTATATAATTTTCTTTCGATGTATAATAGTATAATATGTATATATTAGTATTTAAAAAAACAAAATAGTATGTTATTACAAAAAAGAATTATTATGCAACATAAAAGTTAAAGATATTTACATGAATAATGAATAAAAAAAGACGAAGAGAATGTGCATATATGTATGTGCGTGAATTGAATAGATGGATGAATAATTGCATGCTATTAAGATGATGATTCATTATCCAAAGCTTTTGCTTGAGAAACATAGTCTTTATTTACTAAATCACCATAATAAACCGTTAATGCCTTGAGGTTTCCTCGTAAATAATTTTGTTCAATTTCACAGACACCTTTGGGTCCTGCTAAATGAGCCAATTGTTGTGGATTCGTATTACGTGGAACAAAATAAGCTACACGTGGAGTGATATTGGATGCCATGGAATAGATAGTAACACCATTTCCCGGAATCATTGTTGTGATATCAAATATAGTTGATTGTTGGTAAGAAGGTCCACCCCATGGTGGTGATAAAAAGATAACATCGGCCTAATCAGCATAATTATAAATTTAGTATGAAACAATGATTAATATCCTTTTTTTTTTATCATGATGTATGGTGTAGAATGAATAATAACAAACCTTTAATGTAGGTGCTAATTTAAAAAAATCCCCTTGAATAAATTCAATACGATCTTCAACACCATAAACTTTTGCATTATGTCTTGCACAATGTAATTTGACTGGATCAATATCAATAGCAATAACTATTGAAAAAAATTAGTATTTCATCCAGTGCAACTATATATACACTACTGAACTGAAGTTTTTTTTTTTTTTTTTTTTTTTTTTTTTTTTTACCTCGTTCACAAGTCAAAGCAAACTGAATAGCATTTCCACCACATCCAGTAAATGCATCGATAATTATATTGGATCGACATCGTTCAGCAATGTGGCGTGCAATTTTCTCAGGTGTCACAGAGAACCAACCCTCTGATAAATTTCATTGATTCAAATAATTAATATTCTTCTTTTTCCTTAATAAAAATACATTATCCATTTACCTTGGTCCATTAAAATGCCTTGATCATATTTTGAAAAATAAGAATATCGTTGATTATAATATCTAAATAGAGATTTTCACATTAATTAGAGCAATATTTTATTTAGAGTGAATATCGTTTCATATAAATGCTTACTTTATCAAACTCTCTGGTAAGTCTTTGGGTGCATATCGTACAATAACATCATTGTATATTTCTGATCGTTCCAGTATAATATCATTATCATCATTATTATTATTATTATCACTCTTTCTCTTTTTACGTGATCGTTTGTTTTTCTTTTTGGATGAAGATTGATCATATCCTGAATATACATCATATTCACGCTTCTTTTTTGTTGTCGTAATGGATAGATCTTTTTCTTTTTCGTTATCATTTGGTGCTTCTGCTACAACAGTTTGTAATGATGATGATGATGATAGTGTAATAAGATCATCTTTAGCTTGTCCTGATTCATCATCGACTAATAAAACAGTATGACCCTTATCCTTTCCTAGTATTTCTGTAGCTTGTTCACCTATGGTTGTAGTAATTCCAAGTGGTTGTTCATCATTATTAGTTGTGATTGTTTCTTCATTGGATAATATAGATGTAGACTTGGAAACGATCGACACCTCTTCAAGTATATCCTCCTCCAATACTTTATCCTTTTCTATTTGAGTTATTTCTGATTCTTTGATCATAATGGTTGATGATTCAGTAGATGCATTGATATTAAGTGATTCATTAGTCTTTTCAGCAATACATTCTTTTCTTGTTGTTGAATTATTGCTGTTATAAATCTCTGTATCCATTGATTCGGTTAACATAGTAAAATAACCTTTAAGTTTTTGATACAAATTGTCCATATAAAAAGTTCCCAAAAATATTTTTTTTTTTGTAATTCCGTTTTTCCTTGTGTAAAATTGACAACATTTATTATCCCGTGTGGGTATAAAAAAATGAAGTGAAATTTATTAATATGGACGAAAGGGAATATTTTTTAATGGTATAGTATTTTTTTTATAAACAATGCAATGTCTTATTAATATACAAAATAGAAGAAAGAAAAAAAAATGGAAGAAGGGGAGGAGTATTTCTAATATATGACTGAAACAAAGAAAAAGATATAAATTACATATAAATATTATTAGCAACCAACAAGACATCATTAATAGAAAGGGATCGAATAGATCTACAACAAATAGTCATAAATCCATTTTCTTCTGCTTCACTATGACATGTCGTTACAACTGGATCTGGCGTACAAATCACATCATCTGGATCACTCATCATCATGAGTCTTCGTCTTTTACTTGATCTATTGCTATCATCATCATCATCAATACCACTCATACTACTATTGCTAGTATGATTACTATCTTCTCGATTATGATTATGATGATGATGGTATTGAGGAAATCCACTTGTTTGTTTGATTCGTTTATAAAGATCTGCAACACGAACTTCATCCAATCGAACATACTTCTTATTCCAAGCATCACTATGTAATGAAGGTGTTTGAATTGCATTGTCATCAAATACACTTTCAGCTGTTAATAATGGATCATCTGCATTCATAAAAGTTGTTGTAGTTGGTGTGTTACCATATGGTTGTAGAGTTTGTTGAATTAAATTCATATCATTAAATAATCGACTTTTAATTTTAGTAAGATACCAGTTCGTAAAGAAATTTAATCCATCCACTGTAAAATATTCGTCTGGTATCCTTGTTAAGTCCTGAAGTCTTTGTTGTCGTTGTTGCTGGTGCTGTTTCTGTAGTTGTCGGTCAGCTTCAATGGATCGTACAGCAACTACTTTAATGTGATCCAAATCAAATAACAATTCCCTATTCCATTCTAATGGCACAGCATGGACTGTTTTTGGATTAAATATTTGTAGTGACTTAAGATGATGGTACGGCATATGAATCTTGAACCGACTAATTCCTCTTCCAGATTCATCATAATAGATACATGTATAAAGACCAAATTCTTGGATCGCTAAACATTTGTATGCAAAAAAACTAACGGCACTTTCTGATAGACTGGAATCTACTAAACTTAACTTTTTCAACGGATAACCAGAACCTTGGCGATAGTCCAAACTACAATAAGCGCGTCGATGGGTTCGAATAACAAAATAAGATAATGTTACTTGTATTAACTCGGGGCATCGTTCCAACACTTCGTCAATTTGAATAGTCACTTTGGATAGAGGCTCATCCAACTCCAATGTTCCTAACTTTTCTGTTCGCATGAGTTTCAAGACCGTAAGATGTCGAAGCATAGAAAGAGTAGTTAAACAAGGTGGTGAAGTGATCGTCATTGGAATACATAAATTGAGTTGATGAATGCGACGCATTCGAATAAATAACTCGGCTAATCTTGTCGAGTCAAGATCACCAATGGTATAATCTTCGCTAATAAAGTTGAGAAACCGTAACTGTTTTGTATTGTTTTCGTTATTATCGTGGCAACAATTGAATGGTAATAATACTGGTGAAGATCCTAAGAATGATGTATTGATGTTGGCGTTACCGCTGCTGTTTCCTTTTTTCTTGTTGATATACTTGTGGTTGTCACCAAAAAGAAATGGTAAATGTTCAATTTTTACTGGAAGATTTATAAATTTGACAGTTTCAAGTTTTGTACATTTTGTTGTGAATTGGGTATATCCACGAATGGCTTCATTTTCCTCTAACGATCGTGGCATTCGAGACACCATACTTTTGTATTCCAGACACAGGTGACGCAAATTGGGGTATTTTGAACCAAAATAATGAAACCAATTATAAAAAGTTTCAGGTGATGCTTCTCGTCTTGAACATCGGATAAACAAGTTTTCTAATGTATTATGCTGCTGCTGTATTACTTTGTTACTATGGCTGCTGATAATGTTGATACTGTTGCTTATACTAAAATTGGTGGCAATGAAAAGTTCGGATAAATTCGGACAAGTTTTGTTTATAACATCTAAATGCTCCCCCATAAGTTGCGGGAGTACATTAACAAGTGAAAGTCGTCGTAAACTGGTTCCATAAGAAAGATAAATTGAAAGATCCTGTGCTGAACAACGGATATGTTTGGTCACATTGGCTTGTTTTCTTGGTTCCAATGAAAGTCGACTGATATTTTTCATCACTTTTAAAAACGGAGTCGGGGTAGAGAAAAATCGACGACGTGCTTGTTCTTGTACTTGTTGTCCACTATCTATTCTTTCGTTATGTTGAGCATTGTAAGCCCAACGAAATGTTAATGACATAATATTCGGACAAAGTTTGTTTAATCGGGCCATGTCCTTTAAACAAGCTACACCATCGTCGACTTTCAATCCACGGACAACAAAACCTAATGGATCGCGTGGTTCATTTTGTACTGACTGGGTCAGGGAAGAAATCATACTAGTAAATGTGCATCGTTCGGTGAGATCAATCGTATGACGATAACAATGACGAAATGCTCGTTGCCATTCTTTAGACACGGAAGTACAAGTATAGTAATCAGCTAACGTCAAATCTTTAGCAATTATATCGATAACTTCAACTGGAAGGTAACTTATTGTTTTTGGTGTTACTATAGTCATGACTCCAAAGCAAATAAAGGGTTAGCGAAAAAGTGAGTAAAGAAGAAAAGGGGGCGGAAGAAGGGAAGGGAAAGAGTTAGTAAGAAAAGGAAACAGTTTGTATATTCAAGTGGTTATCCTATATTTATATTTTCTCTTACCTGCAGGAGCCACTTTGTGCGGATATATTCAGCAGTTTTGGGGGGGGGGTACTACTACTGCTGAGAAATAACGAGATGGGGGTTGTGTTACTTGGTTAGACAACCTATATTATTTTGATAATATAAGCTTGAAGATTCAACAAATCTGGAGCTTAGGTGAATGCGCCACTTTTTTCTTGTGTTAACTTCCAATAAGCCGATTAGGGATTTTTTTGTTATTATCTAAAATGATAATAAGAACGGGTTGTTACTATTGTTATGGATTGGTAAAAAAAAAAGAAGAGAGAGAAAAGGAGGGGAAGAGATACATACTTTAACGACACATGACATTCGACGACACTTTCCACTTTTGTATTTTTTCTTCTTGTGATTATCTTGGTTTGGGTCGTTTAGGAATCCATACTGTAATAATATTATTATTTACGGTAAATAAATGTTGCTGTTGCTGTTTATTCAAAGGTACTTGTTATAAGCTTCCTTTTTACAAAGTATAACAAAAAAAGAAAGAGAATCGAAATATTCTATTCTTATTCTTATTATTCTTATTAAAATTATTTGACTACAATCACGTATATATTTCCATATATGTGGGTGGATGTGTATACAGTTTATGTAACTCCAAGCGATGACTAATTTATGCATAATTGAACACCATCAAAGATCGTCGTTCCAATGATTGTGCAAGTTTATTTAATCAAGATGCTCCAGCTTTCTGCATCATTGTTAAGTTTACTAGTACTAATAATTTGAATAATTAATCCCTATCTAATCTTATATTTTTCTCTCTTTTCCTTCGCATCACTCAACAACTATTGATTTTGATGATCAATTAAATTTCATTCAAATAGATATCGGGTTATAATCCCGAGGAAATTTATATATAAATTTAAGAAACTGCGGGGTCCGAAGCATTCCTCCAAAAAAAATAGAATCTTAGAAAGTATCATCACAAGCCATTATTTCATATATTTGATAATGTTGGGGTTATTATATCAAACACTAACCTTCCAAAAAAAAAATTTACATAGCTGTGATCAGCAACGATCACTCTGTGTAGCGCGCCCACTTTTGTGTACGTAGTTGAAAAAATCTATAAGAAATTAAAAGGTCATTCTATTTCATGCAATATATAATCGATGGTTATGTTCCGTCTTTTTTTTTCAGAAAAAAAATGTCGAGCAGCTCATGGGTACAAAATTGATAGCTTATCTACCAGTCATCATTATTCTTAATAATACAGGTCACTTAATCGGTTGACATATTAATGATTATCATTTTCATGTTCAAATGTTATACTGTAACGGTATTTATTTATTTATGCTAATCATGACAAGTGTGCAGGTTGGAATATGTTAATGTAGTAATGTAATTAGAACAATAACCATAATGATAAATATTATATATTAAAAAAAGTTACTGCTACATTTTTAATGTGAAAAGTTAATTGTTGTGGTTGCTGTAATGAAAATTTACAATGTACGTATCATAAAAATGTTGAATTTCTTATATAAATAGATGTGCTCAATGCTATTAAGTATTTAGTGAGCAGCCATTGTTGATTGTTTTACTTCAACTATTGTATCTGTACCGGGAGAGTTCTCTGATAATTTGTTCTTATTTTCCATCACCAATAGTGGGATTTTTTCGTTATCTGGCGTTAACTCGTATTTCTTTTCTTTGTTATTAACTGATGGTAATTGAACGATTTCAGGAAGTTCCTTTTGTTCAACGGATTTTCTTTCCTTGAGTTGTTGTTCTGTTACCACTTGCTGCTCTTGTTTCGTTGGTACCGATGTTTTTGGATTGGGGCTCTTTTTGGAATCCCCAATTAATTTTTCCAAGAATTGATAAACTTGTGGCTTCTTTTGGTCCCAGGTCTCCTCTGATTTACCCATACTGATGAGATAATTGGCTTTGTCAAGAGGTTGAACATGTCTATATTATGTGTCGCCCATAAAAAAAGGAGGGGGGGGGTTGAAGTAATATTTAGTAAATGGTTACGCAAAAATAAATAAAAAATAAGTGTGTGTAATAATATGAGTGAATATTTTTACCTTATAAAATCTCTAATACGACCCTTTCCAGGGAAATCGACACCACTGAAAGCTTGTCTTGACAATTTACCAATTCGCCACATCACCATATATCGTTGATAGAAAAAGGATATAGCTCGTCTGGCACTATCCAACTTTTCAGCTTTTTCATGTTCTGGTGTCAATACGTCAACGTGCCGCATTTCCGTCTTAAGCAAAGCCCATTTGTTCGCTCGTTCCTGGAATGCCTTTGGATTTTTTCGATCGACACCTTCGTACCAACTATACATTGCCGTCAGATGTTGCTTCATCTCCTCCGAAGCAAATTCAGACACCAATGTCATTACCATTTTAGCAATTTCCATTCTACTTTCTTCTGAAAGGGTTTTTTCCACGGGAGGTATATCTGTACCGACATTTTCAAAAGGGAAACTATGCTTACGCACCAAAGAAATAAATCCAAACACAGTTATGGAACTACCACCAGAAGAGCAAAGAATTTTGCGAACATACTGCAAATCATTAGGTTCCATATCACCATAGAGTAAAATATACGCTTCACTAAAAGAGCCCCAAGGGGCGACAATGTCTTTTCCAATATATTTCATCCAGAATTGAAAACTTTCTTGAGTCATATCATGTTCAAAACGACGTACAGTAACAGTACCACTACCTGCTTCCAATGATCGAGTGGTGACCAAATCGTTCATCAAACGACGAATATGTTCATTTTGTCCTTTGAAATAACCTCGATATTCTTGGGCTGTCCAAGTACGTTTAGCAAACCATCGAATGGATTGTATAATCGTTTTGTTTTGCTTACTATATTCGGTAAGATATTGATTAATTTTTTTTTCGGCCATGTACATGGTTCGTATGATATCCTTGACAATGGCTTGTTGACCTTTGTGATTTTTACGATCACTTAATCCATTTCGAAGATATTGGTGGAGATACGTGTTAAAGTCAGGATCTTCAGTTAATACAGGATGAAGGATTTCATAGACGTGTTTAACTTCTTGTTCAAATGCTATGGCTTCAGGTATTACATTCTTATAATCGTCGGCTGTTTTCTCCAGAAACTGAGCAACAGTTTTTATAAAAGTGATGGTATCGTTAGTAATAAAAGCGGATGCCATATTTGTTGGTATTTTACTGTTTGGTGTAAATATAAAAAGGAAAGGGTATAATAACAATAATGAAAGGAAGGAATAGTAAAATAAAGGAGAAAGAGAAAAAAAAGCCTTTTCTTTTATATATACTTTACCAGACGAGAAGTCGTCGAAATAAAGAAGAAGAGACAAAGAAAAAAAAGGAAGGTATAATAACGGTTAGGAGCAAGTTCATTTATTGTTTTATGTATAGTACCTTTTTTTTTGCGTTACCATGAATATTTGGTTTTAATGGGACTGGGCTTAGCAGTGCAATTTTATGTTGTGGCGTCGTGGATATTCATTTGCTCACTTTTTAGGTGAAAAAAAGATAGGTATATACATTTTTTTTAAGAATCTCCAGATCATCACATTTTATTACCATTCATGAATAACCTTTTCTTTTACTCCGCCCATTTTTCTCCTTAATTTTTATCTTAAAACTTATCAACTACTTATTAATATATAATTCAAATTGTTGTTACTACACTTGTTCAAATATATGTTTCTGACTGAAAAAGGTAATGAAAAGTAAGTAGTGAGAAAAAATAAACTACTATTAACAGGGGTGGTGTTCTGAATGACTTTATCGAAAAAGGATGTTTACCTCGCTGTGTTACAAGAGTCCTTACTCACTCCGTTCTCACATTACACTAAATTCTTTTACATCCATTGGTCTATTTTTATATACTAGGCATAAGTATACTGTATCACTGTCCATCAAAAAGGATGACCCAGAATAATAATTTTCTTTTTTTGGAACCTTTATAGGATCATTCTTATTATGGCAAATATATTTTTGTTGATATTTATATCTGTCATTGTTTTTTTAATAATAACTAAAAACGTTTCTTGTCCGATTTATTTTGCTTTATTTGTTTGTTTCTTATGTTGTACGGCATGAAAATGGGAAAATAACTGCACACATACATTATAACAACAACAATAACTCGTCTTATAATAAAACGAGTATTGAATTTATTACATTTGTTGACTCATAATAGCAATAACTATTTCTTTTCTTGCAGATCACCATTGGCAAGATTTTGTTTTTTATCTTCATTAGTACTACTATTTGAAGGTACTTGTTGCTGTTGAGAAGCCTTATTTTTTTCTTCTTCAGCTGACACGTCTGTAATCAATAAAGTCAAAAACCTGTAAACATTAGGCTTGCGATGATGCCATTCTTCGGGTTCGGCACCAATAATAAGATGATAATTCGCGTGATCCAGTGGAAGTAAAAATCGCAAGAATTCCTTAATACGAGCACGGCCTGGAAAATCAACATCTTTGAGTGTTTCTCTAGAGATTTGCCCAATACGCCAAATAACCATATAACGTTGGTATAAAAAGGAAATAGAACGTCTTGCAATATCAACACGATTGGCTTGACGATGTGCATCGGTTTTCTCTTCTTCTTTTAATAACCTTCCTTCTTTACACAAGCTGGCCCATTCATCTGCGCGCGCATTGATACTGTTGGCATCTTTTCGATCCACTTTTGCATACCATTTGACCACTGCCAAAAAATGATCTTGCATTTCTGATGAACCGAATTCTACCATCATGTTCATGATCATTTTGGCAATTTCTGTACGAATTTCTTCGGTTATAACACCAGGTCGTCTACTCTCATCAGTATGAGGTTGATGTTCAAAAGGAAATCCATATTCACGAGCCAATGTAATAACACCATAAATTGTTATTATCGCCGATTTTCCATGTTCTTTAAATATAACTTCGCGAATATACTTGAGATCACTGTTGGCCCGTTTACCATAAAGAACAGTATAATTTTCTGAAAATTTTGACCATTCCGCTGTTGTTTTCAATCCCAATGATTTGGTCCAAAACTCATATGCTTCTGCTGACAATTCATCCTTGAACTGATCTACCGTAACTTCAGCACCACTTGATAACAGAAACTCCTTGTCTTTTGAAAGTTCATCCAGCTTCATTCGTAGTTGTTCTGCTTCTATGACATGAAGTTGTCGATATTTTTTCTTCGGTGCAGGTGTACGAATCAAAAACCAGATAATGTTTTTTCGAATTGGCTTTTGTTCTCTGATATCATCAATGTGTTCTTCTAGATACATCTGTCCTTGAAGAATATGTTGAACAATACTTTTGATTATACCTTTGTATCCTTGATTATATTTTTTGCTGTTACTGTTGTTACTATCCTTGAAGTTACTTCTGGCATATCTAATCAGATGATCTTGAAATTCTTTGTCATATCGAAGGATCTGTCCAACGACGGCCAGAGCTTCCCGAGTGTCTCTTTCAAATCCATAGGTTTCAAAAATATCTTCTCTCCAATATTTGGTATTTCGTTCCAGGTATTGAACCACTTCTTGTAATAAAGATTCAATATCGTTGCATACAAATGAGTGCATGGTTCCTCCCATTATTAATAATTAATATGTATTATAATTTGTTTGTTTTAATAATGAACTTGGGGTATACAGTAACTAGTAATGACAACACTAATGGTTTTCCGAATGGAAAGAAAAGCTTTGTTGGTAAAGAAGCAGAGAATTACAAAAAAAAAATCTGAAATGGCGTTTTTTCGACCATGGGCGAGGACAATTATTTCTTATTTTTGTTATTACGCTTCCCTTTTGGACATTACGTGAAACTGTCTGCAGCTCTTCGGGTGCGCTCCGAGCGAAAGAGAACATGTCATACAATATATAATTGATTCTATCTTTCAGTAGCCTATTTTTAATGTATATAATCTAAGATTTGATATAATATATTGAATTTACACTAAAATGTATTATTTTAATTTTGTGATGTGTTTAAATGATTGAAAGTAATATTATATTGCAACAGACTGTTAATAATTTACCTGTAGTAAGCTTTTCCAAATGCATAAATTCAGCCGAACTTATATGTAGTCTTGAGTTTCTACAGGTCCCCAACAAATTCCTTTAAGGAATATCTCTTGGGCTTTTAAGACTTTGTTTTTCATGGGAACTCCATTAATTTAAACACTAGGATCCGTATTGTGATAACTGATATACAGTAGTGCAATACTGATTGCTGATTTTTTTTAACTTTACATGGGAGGGTATCGTCATCCCAAAGAATCAGCTTATTTTGTACGACCTTTCTTTCATTTTAACTTTGTAAAATCATACAATTTTACATAGAGCTATCATATTATTAATAACTTAACGCACGGTGAGTTAAATAACTCAACGTAGTGATAGTATCATAATGACCTTTAAAGAAATAACTACGACACTATGTTAAAGCCCATTATACCCTAAATTAATAATGATTCTATGCGAAATTGTATACCGTTATGTTAATGCCAGAATAAAGATAACATGTCTTTCTGCGACTATGATAGCCTCTCAACCCCAAAGCTATAAAAAAAACACCTAATGCATATGGAAAAAAACCCAACCACAAAGTTATAGTAAAAAATGATGCGGATGCTTTCTTGGAGCACAAGTGGATCATTAGACCTTTTGGTGAAAGGATATACAAAAATATTTGTACAACATATTAGTTCCCGGGGGGGCTAGGTTATTAGAAAGATATAAGGTTTTTCCCCTAACCATTCGCGGTCAAATTATTTTTCACTTTGCGTGCGCTGTAATTTTATGTTTGCAGAAATCCTTGTATATTGGTACTATAAACAGCGTAAAATTAAAAATAATCAAGCACAAACATAAAATTACAGCGAACGCAAAGTGAAAAATAATTTGGCCGCGAATCGTTAGAAAAAAAGACAATAAGATATTATACTTAGATATTTAAAAAGAAAAAGCTGTTAGTAATTGTTCAAAGAGCAGATAGATATTTTTGATAGAATAAAAAGGTTTGAGATTAGCAATGCAATGTCAAACAATACAATTATATAAGAAACCATAGGCGTAACTACAACGTAACATTATTCTAATAAGGGTTGTAGATATTTATATTGTCTATTTTTTAATTGGACATATGATGTGCAGAAAGATTAGTAGTAGTAAGTTATAGTCATTACCCAGCCACCAACTGCTTATCTTATTTGTATATTTCTAAAGGTAGAATTTTTTTTTTCTCAAAGAAATCATAGACCCATACCCAAAATTAATAAAAAAAGCACTAATAACAATAATCTAATTTATCAAACATTTTGTGATATGCACTATATAATTGCACGTTGAATCAGTAGCGACGAAAATCAAATAATATATATTGATATTACAGCTCATCGCCAAAATATGCTATTTATAGATCATACTTTTAGTAGTTTGTTTGACCTAACTTATATATATTATAGCTAGAAAGATGATATTATATATTATGCCACAAGATAATTTAAGAATGTACATTACAAAAATTATTCATGTCATCTCCTATCATCTTTCGAAGAAAATTATAAACCTTTGGTTTTTTGTCATTCCATTTGTCTTCTTTACCATTTATAACTATTAAAAAGTTTGCTTTATCTAATGGTAAATAATGTCTTGATAACACATAATGAATAGAAAAGTGTTATATATGAGTAATTTATGTGGTATTAGTAATGGTAATAAATTTTTGAATGAAAGACAAGAGCGATTTGGAACTATTTACTTGATGAAATCTTTTATACGACCTTTGTCTGGAAAATCGACATCCATGAACATTTCTCTGGATACTTGTCCAATACGCCACATTACCATATATTCTTGATAAAATAAAGATACTGCTCGTCTTGCAGAATCGACCTCATTGGCTCTGATATGAGCGTTCGTTTTTACAAAGCTAACATCACGTGCTTCCGTAACCAACCGCGCCCATTCATTTGCTCGCTCTTGCATTGCATTTATATCTTCCTTGTTTGTATGGGCATACCAAGTATATACAGCAATGAGATGCTTTTGCATTTCCAGTGAGGCAAACTCTTGAACCAAATCCATAACCATTTTTGCAATTTCCATTCTCTTATCTTCACCCATTATAGGCACTTCAAATGCTCTTCGCGAAGCGAAGATCTTTTAAACTAAATTGAAGGGCTATTTATACTAAAATATAAGTGAAGAGATTTCAGCACAATGGTGAAATTGTTACAAATATTGTTATCTTTGATGAAATAATTTCATTCATTGAGGAAATCTCAATGAATATAATATTTAAAAACTTATTGGTCGATGAAAATGGAGCGTAACAATATAATATAATCCTCTATTATTAATTACTCTTTAATTTTATCAGTTTTTTCTTGAAAAAAATAAAGGAGAATTGTTTCTGTATGTTCCCAAAAAGAAATATGTCAATTTAAAATTGTTAATTAAAATACTTTTGAAAAAAGGAAACTTTGGTCTATACACAAAAAAAAAAAAAATGGAGAGGATTGAACCATTAGTGTGTAATATATATTACTAAGGTAGAAGGGGGGTTTACTCTTTTGGTTTGTTGCTATTTTATTATAATAAAAAATTAAGCTTCAAACGTATGCAATATATTGAATACTTATAAATATAATTAGATAGATTATACTAGCATTTACTTTTCTATTATCATGTTATTGTTGCTCTTTTGTCATTATGTGCGTTATTGATACCGTCAGTAATGTCTTGAGTAGCAGCAAAATATATTTTCGCGTTAAAGCGTAATAAGTTTATAGTAGCAGTTTCTTCATTATCTCTCTCTCTCTCTCTCTCTCTCTCTCTCTCTCTCTCTCTCTCTGTGTGTGTGTGTGTGTGTGTGTGTCGTGATCATATTTCACATTCTGTCTCCTCGTTGCAATTATTCGTTTAGTAGTATATATTATAAAAGTAATTTTTACGCCAGCTTTACTAATGCGATATGTAACAGTATTGTCATCCTTTTCCATTCTGTCGATCACATAATTCGCCAAAAATAACTCGTGGCAACCGTTTGATCAATGTTAACCATGTTCTCAAAGAAAATCTTCACTCCAAATAACTTTAATAATTTGCGAAATTTCCTGTACTATTCAATATTATTATTAAAAGTGCTGTTAATAGTTTGATTTTGGGTGAAGTATAAATCGATGTGTAAATGGTATTTAAAGGGCGGTTCGACCATGCTGATCGTTCGACTGAGGCAATTGATTTTCATTGCACTATGTTATTAGAGCTTTGACTGTATGTGAGATAACACAATGACTGTGTTGCACCCATTTATTTTTAATCTAATTAAATAAAAAATACATAATCAATATATAAAATTTCGAAATTTCTTTATCCTTGGGTATGCGATAAATAACCCCCTAAGATTTCCTTACTACCTTAACATACCGTTTACAGTCTATTAATTCTAGATCATATTTTCTTTAGAACGGTTATTTATACATATATTGTTCATTCGACTTATTGAGGATAATTATTTCAAAGAAAAATTTTCGACGTGGAATTATAAATAAAAAAAAGTTCGGTTGTTTTTCGAATGTTTGTCTGGATGTCGTCCTTCCTGTGGTATTGTTTCTAGTTTATTTATTGAACATCGATGACGATACTGGTGATTGGATGAGAGCAGAAGACGTTTTTATCGCTTAAATACCTATCATATATACACACGGACACATATATATGAACATAGTCAGCACACGGCTTTTCAGACTTGCAAGAATATAAAAAAAACTAACTTCATGATTGATTATGTTTTCCACTCCCGAAAACCAAATACTTGGGAAGTCAACAAAGTAAAAACTACAATAACCTTTTTTTTTTTTTGCTGCTGTGGACGATGTGAACAGGTGTCGAAAACTTAGTATATATTCTTACAATTATTATCAAAGCGTGGCCATAGCCTTTTGGATATTCTTGCCCCAATGCATGACGTTTAAAACTTTTGGAATTACGCGTGTGAGAGATCTTGAAAATTAGGAAAAAATTTGGCTCGTGCGATTGTACATTATTGATACTTTGTGCCATATGTGACGATCAAAAAAAGTTAGTGTAAATAAACATTGACATTGGTGTCAGATTGTAGCGTGTTTTTTTTTTATGAATTGAGTGTATCATAAGAGATTGGAAAGAAGAAAATAAAATGTCTGAGCCAAAATAAAATAAAAATAGAACGGGGTTTTCTCTTGCTTTTTTACAAAACAAATCTACTAGTTACATTTGTCCTGATAAACCATCAACAAAGGGAATGCAAAGGCAAATAAAAGATTTGACAAATATTTAATAACCATTGTACGTCGAATGGTATTAGTAGATAATAAAGGAGTATAGAGGACTGATATGTATACAAGAACCCAAATTAGGTGACTTTTTTTGCTCTACTGTGGGCATCGATTTAAATACAGTGACCTTTGTAACAGAATAGTTTATTAGGGCACGCTATGATGAGCTTATAGGATCGGGTAATATTTAGTCTAAGCATAATAAGTGATGTAAAAAAAAATAACTTTTTGTTGTACATGATTGAGAATGCAAGAATACACTATGGGAAAGAATCATGTTAGTCACTGTTAAATCTTGTTGATTCTTAAATGTGTTGTTATTTTCTGTTTAACTCGTTATTACTTGTTAAAACCATTGTTATATCTTGTTTCAAAAAAAAACCACCTTGTTATTTCTTGTTCAAGTTTTGTTAATTCATGTTATAAAAAAATAGCTTTTTGTTTCATGTTATAACTCTTGTTATTACATGTTATTATGACTTGACTTGATTTGTTATTTTATGTTATAATTCTTGTCAATCCATGCTAAAATTTTTATTTACATACAGTAATATTTTATGTCTTATACTTTACTACTTTTTATTGCCATACTAATTTTATTACGTATGATATTTATTGTACGTAAATAGGTTGAATAACCCAAACTAATAGTTTGTTGGATATCCATATCTAGGTGTATAAAATACGATCTATTTGTTCTGAATTAGCTTTTTGTTTTGTCTGTTGAAGCAGAATCCACCGCAAAGGAAAAACTTTGTGGATGCTGAAAAAAAAAGGGCGGCCCTAAAAAAAAGAGCATAACGCGTTTCTTTTTATTCCTTACACTTAGATCCACACCACAAATAACAAATTCAAATTCCTTTTATAATGAAAACTAATAAATCCCTTTTAATTCGCTGATTACACATCAAATCGTTTTTTTTTATTTTACTTTGGTGCATTTTAAAAAAGAATTACGGAACAAAATAATGGTAACAATAATATCAACGATGAATTGCTTATTCGTCTCATACGGATTGAAGAATTGTTAGCAAGAGAACAGACAGTAACACCCTGCACATGAACCACCCCAAGCATGTCCTGTAACAAATAATCGTGATGTACCATATCCTAGTTTCATACTCTTATCTTGGCCCTTTTTTTGTTTTTAGTTCGACTACATCTGCAAACGAGGACGTTGGCCTTTTATATAATAGTTTTAATATCACTTATTTACTGATACTTCTTCATATATTACTTTTTAAAAAAATGACATTTTTTATTTTTTATAAGATTCGACAATTACGAATTATTACGCAAGAATTAACAGCTGTTCATTGAGCAAGGGATGATCAAGTTGGTTATAAAGAACATGATTCTACATTTGAAGTAAATATATATCATTATATACGAGATCAACACTAGCAGATGATGCAGTAACTGTTTGTGGAGATGGACGTAGAGGTAGACGTGGGCGTGGATCACGACGTTAATGAGGTAGTAGTGGAACTCCTCCAAGTAACGAAACAACACGCGTATACAGTTCTGAACAAGACAACACAAATACTACTTCCGAGGGTAATTGGTTTTTATTATATAATCGTTATGCATTAAAATTAAATGATTTTTCTAACGTCTATGAAATTTTACAGTTGGCTGTCCAGTACCCTCTGCTCGTCGATGTGTCACTCGAATCCAGTAAGTAATGGATGTATAAATTATAGTGATAATAAATATACTAATGACGTTTTTTATACACTCATTTATATATAGAACAAAAATATAGTTCTCGATCACGAAAGTTGTTTTATGTAACGTAACAGATAAAACAAAATATCTAACTGTATATTATAATGTGGATTTATCAGATGAGAGAATAAAGAAGAGAGAAGAAAGAGAGAAGATTATCTAATATTATAATATTATTATATCTTATTTCCGTATTATTTTATCTTATTCTATATCCCAACTCATATCTTACATTCTTCTTGTTGGATATTCGAGTGAAAATAAATAAATGAAACAAAGTATTAAGAAAACTGTATACCACCGATAATATCAATGATATAAAACCAGCACCTTATCTTTTAAATTTGAAGTGATGGATGATATATATAGAGCATACTGTCAATTATTATTTAAACATTTGATGCACCAAGAGAGCGTACACGAGTAAAGTCTGTACCTATTTTTTATGCTTATAAAAG
>JAEPRB010000132.1:0-106556 GCA_016758965.1 Circinella minor | reverse complement strand
CTTTTCAGATGGTGGGCCTAAAGGCAGCCGTCTTATTTTTCTTTTCTTCTTTTGAGATGGTGGGCCTAAAGGCAGCCGTCTTATTTTTCTTTTCTTCTTTTGAGATGGTGGGCCTAAAGGCAGCCGTCTTATTTTTCTTTTCTTCTTTTGAGATGGTGGGCCTAAAGGCAGCCGTCTTATTTTTCTTTTCTTCTTTTGAGATGGTGGGCCTAAAGGCAGCCGTCTTATTTTTCTTTTCTTCTTTTCAGATGGTGGGCCTAAAGGCAGCCGTCATTTTTTTTTCTTCTTCTTTTGAGATGGTGGGCCTAAAGGCAGCCGTCTTATTTTTTTCTTCTTCTTTTCAGATGGTGGGCCTAAAGGCAGCCGTCTTATTTTTTTCTTCTTCTTTTCAGATGGTGGGCCTAAAGGCAGCCGTCTTATTTTTTTCTTCTTCTTTTGAGATGGTGGGCCTAAAGGCAGCCGTCTTATTTTTTTCTTCTTCTTTTTGGATGGTGGGCCTAAAATTACTTTGTAGTCGTATTTCTTGTTGCTTGGAAACTTTATCCGAGTAGCAGAAAGATAGCGATAATGACAGTTTGTTGTATACTTGTACATTCCACCTATCATAGCGTAATATTGTTACATCCCTTTTTCTCTTAGTTTTTTTTATATATATATCCCTTAAATTTTTTTATTTATTTTTCTTATCATCTCTTTATTATCATTATTATCTCTTTATCATTATTATTATTATCATTATCATTATTTTCTTCTAAATAAATATCAACCGTTTTACAAGCAGTAATAGCCAAGTTTGCCTCTATCCAATAAGAATTAACTATACGTACCTGGAACTGGATATCATTTTACCTGAAACTGGATTCGATTTTACCTGGATTCGATTCCACCTGAAATAGGATTCAAATTAAGGATAGTTTCTTCCTTTCACACAAAATAACTATTAGTTCACTTTCATTTTTATTGAAATAAACTCTTTTCCCGACTATTTTGATCGGTTGAATTTGCTGGTTATAAAAACCGCCCTTTTATTTATTTTTCTTTTTATTGAATAAGTTATTGATATAACTTCCCTATTCCCTGAGTCTTTTACTCGGAATTTCTTATATTTTCTTTTTATTTTATTAATTACGATCCGAATGGGACGTAACAATATAATTATAATATCAACCGAGAAATATGAAGCTAAATAATGAACAACCGTTGTTTTCCAAATAAGAATATTCATTGTATAAATAATTACAAATTGTAAATTTCATCATATCTAGAATGATAAAGGATCACCTTATGATTATATATCTATTTATTTATTCATCAAATCAACTATATAATAACTTTCATACGTAATGGATAACACTGCAAAAAAAGTGGGGTATCAATAGCGTCTCAACAGGCTGATATCGTTATTTATCAACAGGGTATCAATAGGGTATCAATAAATTTTTGATATCTCATAATACAAGGGTATCAACAGGATATCAATAGCCTGATAGTAACCTATTTGATCGCCTTGGCAAAACGCATAGAAGCTATGCTATTTTTTACATTGAAAATAGTAATATCGAAGCTCTAAACGATGAAAGGAGTCTCTTTTTTTTAACATACAGGAAGACTAAATTAAACTAATACTTTTTTAATAGATTACTTTTTCTTGTTTAAATTTACGAAATGTACAAGTAGTAAATCGAAGTGAAGTACAAATAATGTGTAGTCGATATACTCAAGAGAATAAAACAATATTATTTTTTCATATGAAGAGTGGAAGATAATTTTATTAATATTTTTATACGAATAGTGAAAGAAATAAAGGATTCGTGTTTTGCAAACTCTCTTTAAATCTGTTCTGGCGCGACATCACCAACACTCCACACGCCATCATCATCGCCATTTTCTTCTGATTGTTTAACAATAATAGAAGGGAGGGAAAGCAAGAGAGTGGATGAAGAGGAGAGGAAAGGAAACGAGAACGAGAACGAGAATCAGAGTTTTAATCTCCTAATCAATACAACTGCATTTAATTAGGTACTCAAGGGAGTGTTGGTGCAAATAATGAAACACAGTGATTTATAGTAATGGAAAAATAAAATAAAAAATATTAAGGAATAGAAAAATAAAAGGTCAATATTCGAATATCATTTTTCAAAAGACCATGAGGGTTGTTTTTTAATTGACCAAAAGAGAGAGTTCGTGTTACAAGCTTTTTACTACTTGTTGAAATAAAAGTGGCTACTTCGAAAAAAAAATTGTGAGAGAGGAGTGGAACTTTTTTTATATGCACCATCTGTTTTATATGCTCACTATTTTTTTTTTCATCTCCTTTTTTTTAACCCTATAACACCAATATTGTTTTTTGTTTTCATCCATCAATATAAAAATTCATATATTCAGATTTATACTTTTAATATTAAAGGAATTTCGATTAGTTTTTTTATTTTAAAAAAAACCCAACCACCCTCCGTTCTTCAATTATTGCGGCAACTCCTCTGGAATTGCTCGTTCCACCAACATCACCGAGCGAGAAATTCTAGTACTTTGGTGCCGTCTTATACGACTACTCACAAAATGTAGCTCGTACAATCTTTCTAAAAACCGATTTGCCTATCGACATTTTGTCAATATGTTGTTTTCCAAGTAAACAATTAACAATAGAACTTCGACATAGTAACTTACATTATCAGATCTGTATGATGGACGAAGTACCGAAATAGGGCTTGATGTTGGATCTTCATCGTCTGATTCTTCGTCAGACGTGTATTTTCGGTTCAGTAACATTTCCATACCAGCCGTTGGGAAATCCTCTTCCAAGGATCTTTTGTGACGATCCAACATGTTTCGCCTACGTGCAAGTTTCTAATCAACATATTAATGATACTGTAAAATATTTCAAGGCTATTAATATTATTTATATTACTATGACACTAATTTTTCTTTACGATTCCTACGGCGATTGCGACGATTGATAGTGTCTTGTTTGGTAGGATCACGGCAAGAAAGCGCCCGTTTGTTATAATAGTGATCCTTGCACATTCTTCGCAATCTCTGTGCAAAAACGGGTACATCCGCAAACTCTTCTTTATATCCCAACAGGGCGAGGCGCATTCTACTCTGAATAACCTTGTTGGTACCTTGTAAAGCAGGCAACGAGAAGTAGTACTGGAGCTTGTCAACATCAACAATCTCAACATACGAATCACGGATATATTGCTATAAATATTGAACAGGATTAGGGGAAAAAAATAGTAAGAACTGCTTGATTGGATATGGTAAAAATTGAATTACTTACATTAAGTATGTTTAAACGGGAATATGGCATAGGATCCCCCTCGACAAAATCGATGTTATCAGTATTATTGTTATCCATCTTTAAAGAAAAGTAAGTTGTTAATATTCAATGTTAATAATTATAATGACAAAGAGATATTGTTTAATTAAAATAAATGTATTATTTACTACATACGTTAGATCCAAGGTAAAAAAAATAAAAATAGAAAAGGATTGATGTTAAAGAAGAGAAAGGTTATTATCGAAATATATCGTTGTCTCCTTGCCTATATTTATACTTTTGCATTATACGGGCTTTACGTGAAAAGTATTATTAAATCTGAAAATGGTAATTGATCAAAAACATTGCCTTTTTCTTTTTTTTTTTCTATTTGAAAAAAAATCCCTCTTATTTTCTTTTCTTTCACTTTTTCTTTCTCATTAGTTCATTTACTTTTTATTTTTCTTACACATTTATACATCTCATTTCTAGGATAAAGAACTCACCAGTACGGCATAATACAAGACTTATTTCTATTTTGTTCTATAATTATATGGTGCCTTGGTATGACCCCTTTGGCTTTATTGTGGAGCGGTAAGAAAGTACTATTATTATTTTATTTTTTGCATTTTGACACTTGCTCAATCTAGTGTATTTTTTTTATCAAAAACTAAATGTATACTTTTTTTTATGCTATTTCTTAGTGTCAAGTTAGCATCTCCTTTTTCTTTATATTACAACTTATATTCTTTTATGTTTATTGGTCATCTATAATACTTTATTATGCTCAGGTAAGCAATTATGATTTTTATGAGCTCAATATTTGTATAAAAACATTTCTTTCATATACCAGTCATCATAGCTAATACATCGCATTCTTAACAGTTAGTTGGTAGCTTACTCTCGGTATCGTTCCGTAAATGTGTGTAACATAACAATATGCTTACGTATGGTTTACTTTAAAGGTATGTTGCTACTCTCAATATCTTTTTTAAATCAGTGTGAGGGTTCCCACATTCTTACATTGTTTCTACTATTTTTTATAAGTTATATATCTTACTGATTTTTTGTTAATATTTTATTCTATAGTATATATTTTGGTACAAGGGCTTTTTTTTAACTTTTTCAATAATTGATTATATCAGTAAGTACTTTCAATATCATATTTCTTGCCATTATTGACTGACTAGTTGCGTTAATTTTTTTAGCCTTGCTTTCATACCAAGTACATCCATTGCTTATATAATTAATCAATATGTTTACCAAAAGTTATCTTATGACAGGTAGGCATAATCCCAGTGAGGAGCATCGGGTACGTTTATATGTGTATATATAGATAGTAAAATAGATAATAAGATAGATAATAAATAGTTTAGAAATGTTCTATTTGAAATCCTCCATACTATATTTCAAATAAAAAGTTTTTTTTGCCAATAATATTTTTGTAACGTGTTCCCTTTTTTGGATCAGTAACAACAATATAAAAAATAAGCAAACCTATTGGAAGATAATTGTGTGATATTCTATTGAGTACCGAAAAAATATAATATTGATATCCTATCGATATTTAAAAGAACAAATAATTGATATTTGTAATATGAATGTATTGGTATATGAAAAAATAAATAACTGATATTTCAAATATAAAGGTATTGACATTTGAAAAATAAATACGTTGAAAGATGGAAAAGCAGACAATTGATATACGGAATAACAAACAATTGACATTTGGAATATAAATATGTTGATAGAGGGAAAGACAGGTTATTGAGAGGCGGAAAGAAAGACTATTGATATTCCAAGCATACCTGAGATATCAATACTTGATATCCTTGTAACACCCAGAATATCAACAGGATATCAATAGGGTATCAATGGGATATCACAATTGTAATACCCCATTTTTTTGCAGCATCATCAA
Source organism: Circinella minor (assembly GCA_016758965.1). Classification (NCBI taxonomy): domain Eukaryota; kingdom Fungi; phylum Mucoromycota; class Mucoromycetes; order Mucorales; family Lichtheimiaceae; genus Circinella; species Circinella minor. The sequence continues at coordinate 101,376 of JAEPRB010000132.1, read as the reverse complement.
ACATATATGAAGGCTGACTTGTAAACTAGATATACTAATGGTTGATTCAATCATTCTTGTTATTCATTAATAAAAGAGGTAAAAGATTCTCACAACTTTCTCTTTGTTATCGATTTCTATCATTTCTATCCTTATCTTTATTCTACCTTTAACTTTTCTATACAAATATTTCAGTTATCCATTCTATAATTTTTATTTTTTCTATCCAGATATTTCAGAGCTGTTTGTTGTAGTCTTTGAAGAATTAAAACAAGATTAATTTTTACTTGGCGCGACGTTTTTTTCAATTTTGGCGTTGGAAATGTTTATGATTTCGCGTAGAATTATTATCAATTAGGCGCATGATGAATTATAATTTGGCGGTTTACAATCCACTATTTAGCTTTGGGTAATATTTTATTTCTTTGGTGATAAGTATAAATTGTTCAAAAATGGAAAAAAAAAACATGATAAGTATAAAAGATATAAATAAAAGCTAAATCATTTTTTTTAAAGTACACATGGTGAAAAAAACGATCGTGAATGATCAATCCATCCTCTACAATCACTTGCTGAAATTTAATGAGCAGATGCGACAATACGTGGAGTTAAATCTGCTTTGGTTAAAAGCTCACGCTTCACACCAGCCTTTAGTTTTGACCAAAGCTCCTCAATGGGATTAAGAAATGGTGATTATGGGGAATATACAATACTTGGAAACCACGTTTAGCAACAGTCTCTTGAACCAAACTAGTGTGCGTTATCCATAACTAAAAACCTGCCATGCATATTTTTTTTTCTAGAACCTCCATCACAGTCTCCAATCATTCGCAGAAATGTTCAGTCCTTGTACCAACTTTTGAAACTAAACGTTGCTCACCATCTTCAGTTTTCCGTTTTTTTGAGCCACCAGTTACTGCTTGAGGTTTTCGTAATGAAAGGTTTACCACGCCTTCAGCAGCAATAGCACCCAGAATAGATATGTTGACACCTCGATTGTTTGAAACTACCGCTTTGGCAGGAGTACCTCTTCTTGATCGTCCAAAAGATCGTTTTAAGTGCAAATTGAATACTGATTCATCAGTAAAAAATACATCGCTCGAAATCGATGTTTTGTCTTCTGAGCTCGAGCACCCATTCCTTTCTCTTTCTTGATAGTATCACTTGAAACCCGATACTCTGTGAATTTTTGTAACTTTTTTCATGGTAAGTCCACAATGCTTCACAAGATGTTTTTTGTAAGCCACTTTGTGTAATATATACTTGAAACTCTTCACGAAGTTTTTCTTGTGCTTGTTTGATCGTAAGGGAGGGGCTTTCATCATACGTCTTTTGCAGAAATCCAGTATGATAAATCGTTAAAGTTGATAATGGACCGCCTTTTTTTTTTACGCTGACTTGGAAGATATGGTTCTCCATCCCTGAAACGAGCATAGTAGGTTTGGGTCGAACGTTCTGGCACTCTAAGTACACGATCGGCTCCTGCTGCACTTAAAGTAACGTTTTGGATAGTATCAATGAGTTCGACTATGAACTCATCCGTATATTTTCTAGAAGAGCCTAAAATCAATCACTTATATAAGTATGTTACATTATATAATAAACATTAAATATTATAAGTAAAAACGGACATACCCCTTGGGTTCGTAACTTCTTTTTTAGGCTTCATATTTGGTCTGCCCCTTTTGCTCGTTTCATTTTTTTTAATGTTTTGATTAGAAGCGATCCGTAATTTTGAATTTAACTCTACTCTTTCCATGGCATGGTTTTGACGTGTATGTTCAGACTCTTCTAATTCTACTTCATGCTAATCTTTATGTCAGTAATCGGGGGTGGATCGATTTTCCGTAAGTGTTTATTATTACCTTCTCCAAGTTATTTACTGCCCTTGTCAAAGACACAAGAGAACGTATACCGTTTTTACCTCCATCAAAATCAGTGTCCACAATATGGTACGGATCTTGAGCTTCTACGACTCCTTCATCATCCATGATCGTCTCTCTTCTTCAGCATCAAAATTATCTCCATATGGATACAGAAGCTTATCGTACAACACGCCTTTCATTCCAGTCTTATTAGATTCCAATTGTGGAGCATATACAGAAAACATAATTAAAAAGAACTTGATTGATGAAATAAAAGTTGAAGCAACTGAATGACTTTTATATTTTTTTTTTATAATTCGTCATGCGCGTAAATTGATAATAATTCTACGCGATATCATATCTTTCCGCCAATGTGATAGTCCCCCACCCAACACAAAATTGAAAAAAAAAAAAAAAAAAAAATTCAGCGCCAACTTGAAAAGAAAAACAAGTGCCAAAATCATAGGAAAAATCCTGTATATAATATAATATAATATAATATATAAATTGATTTTTTTTTATTGAATGTGTTTGTGTTTGAAAGGAAAAGTATCGGGGTTCTTTTGATTTGTTTATTTTTTTTTTGAAGTCAAGAAAAAAAAAAACCATTAGAACAAAAAAGACTAGTTTCCAAAAATGGAATAGCAGATGTAAAGCATACTAAACTATTGGTTGTTTTTTTCTCCCCTGGTCCTGACTTTTTTTTCATGGTCCTAGCGTTCCGGTAAACAAAATTTTTTTTGAAAGTAGCCATTATACCAAGTATAATTTATGCGTATGGCCTCATTATAATGAAAATGTGGAACACCGACTTTTTAGAAAGGTTCTTATTAAAAGTATGACACCATACTATTTTCTATTAAATCGTCATTGTCATAAAGCTGTGTAGTACATAAAGCCTCTTCTGGTAAATTGGTACCAGCCATATAGGTACATGCTTTTAACTTTATTTTTTTTTATAAAAGAGGATCTGTAAAACGGTAAAACATTGGGGGTGGTTTTTTTTTCGAACGTAAAAAGAAGAGGTTGTCATGGTTTTTTTTTTATATGTTGAAATAACTTTATGTTGAATTTGAACAAAAAAAAAAACATTTTTGTTGATGTGAATTATAATCATACTTTTTTAAAAAAAAGGTAGAAAGTTTTACAACATAAACAATAACCATTACAAGTTCAGAGAATAAAAAAGCCTCTTTATTGTTCATACAATAAAAAAAAAGTCCAAAACGAAAAAATGAAAACTATGAAATATTTATTACAATAGTGATTATTTAGCATATAAACCAACGTTATTCCTTTGTAATAGTAATTTTCAATTGAACATTTAAATGTTCCTATTGATAATGAATATAATGAATCATTTTTTTCTGTTGCTGTTGACTTTCTTCTACATGGTTAATTTGTTATGATTACACAATAAAAAAAAATATTTTTTTTTTGTGACTCATCGTCTCGTCGTGCAACACAAAATTTATTTTTGTTTTTTGTTTTTTTTTTTTTTTTTTAGAAAAAAGTGGATGATGAAAGTACATAGGAAAACAAACTATTCATTGTTAAAACATCGAGAAAATAAAATATAGAATCATATAAAAAATAATTTAAAATAAAAAAAAGTTTGATTATGTATATATATATTTTTTTGGTTGCGCTAAAAAAAAAAGAAAAAAAGTATTGAATATAGTAGTTGTTGAAACGGTATCTAAAAGGCATGATAAAAGGGTTGTTGAAACTGTACAAGAGAGGGAGAAAAAAATTATATAGAAAAAACTTAATATACAAAAAAAAAAAAAGGAATAATAAAAAAGAATGCATAGAATAGAAGAACAAGCAATAATAATATGTATAAAAAAATAAAGAGAATGTGTGTATGCTGTATACTGTAAGACTGTGAGAGTAATTTTTTTTGGGGAGAAGTAGATGGATAAGTTTTTTTTGTTTGTTTTGTTTGTTTATGTCGAGGCTTTTTTATATTATATATAATGCGGGTATGCTACTGTTGTTGTTGTTGTTCTTCTTCAAAAAGAACATTCCTCAGAATAGCACAACGTCGTTCAAGCATTTCCAAAAAGCCAAACATTTGTTCCTTGTTCATACGACTCAGTAATCCCTTGAACCGAGTATCATCCATTTCTGAAAGTGCTTGCTTTTTGTTGGGATGATCTTCATCACCTACTAATAAAGGTGATGTAGTCATGCTGCTAGTAGCTGTTGGTGTGGTAGGCATATCCCAATCCCTTCCCCGTTTTTGACCAGCATTTGATACTTGTGGAGAAGAATATATATCGCAAGCATGACATAAAGGTTCACCTCGGTCATTCTTTCGCCAAAGAGGTGCATGCGTTTGAAAACAACTTGCACATCGCGCCTGAAGTAAAGGACGTAACAGATTAGCAGCAACCGTAGCAACCAATTGTTGTTGTTGTTGCTGTTGTGCTTGTTGTTGTGCTTGTTGTTGTTGAATTTTTTTATTAGGTGTTTTTTGTCGAATGTGCAAAGGTCGGTGGGTGCCGTATTGTTTATAGTAAAGACCACAAGCATTACACAAAGAATGGGCACGATCGGGTGTACGTCGCCATAATGGTGTCTTTGTCACATGACAATTGAAACATTCTAATTGACGCGCTGGACGTTGTTGTTGTTTGTTGTTATTACCGGAAGAATTAGTTTGCTTTGTAGAATTAGTAGAATTAGTAGTAATAGTAGGAGTTGTAGTGGTAGGTGATGGTGATGGAGGTGATGATGTAGTTTCAGTGACTGGACTGGCGATCGATGTAGAAGGGCTAGTAGCTGCTGTTTGTATATATGATAATCCTTGTTGTTCCTGTTCGAACTTGACAAATTGATCCAAATCATCTTGTTGTGGAGGTGAAGGAGCTGTATCAAGAGGTACTACGACACGTGGATGAGGTGAAGGTATTTGTATCTGTTGTTGATGCTGTATTTGTTGAGAGTGGTGATGATGATTATTATTATTATGTTGCTGTTGAAGAAACAATGATTGTAAAACGGCCAAGTTTAATAAAGAAGGATCGACTACCTCAGGGACGGGGGATATCGGAAAATCATCTGAAACGGTAGGTGAAGGTAATGGTGGTAAAAAGGTGGATAAATCCAAATCGAAACCTTCCGTCATATTGATTTAATATAAAAAGGCTATAGAAAAAGAAAGAATATGTTTGTTGCTTATGTTAGAAGTGAAGAGGGCAAAACAAGAAAGAAAGAAAAAAGGTTTTTTTTTTACAAGTTTAGGTTTTATATAATTTATTTTTTGTGTCTCCGGGATATCGGGTTGGGTTCATAAAACACCAGAAATTTGGTTATTCTATTTTATTTTATTTACATTAGAAACATTTTCTCTGTGAGTTGGTATCTATACTCTTTTTTTTTTTTTTTTTTTTTTTTGTACTTTTTGTCTGTGACACGCCACATGGTGCAGATCAGCTTTATCTTTTCGCATATTGTAGCCCGCCTTTTCCTGTATATTCTCATATAACAAAAAAACTTCTGTCTTCCCCCACCCCTATAATGTTTAGATTTAAAATACTATTTCCTTATTTATTAGTCAAAAAATTAAATAAATTATAATTAAACTTGGCTTTTTTTGTAAATATAAAATACTGGGTATGTATATATTTTTAAATAGCTATTTTTTTTTCTCTACTTGCTTTTTTTTGTCTTGTGAGACCAGTAAATGGTAAATAGGTTTAAGGTCAGCGCTCTACAAACCAATGGACGTGCGTCGACACACTTTGTATACATCGTATGTATTCTTCTTCTTATCGCCCCAATCAATTTTTAGATACGTCACTCCGCAACGCATATCGTTATTATCGCACAATTTGATTGGAAATAGTGATCCGGCCTCACTTAAGCGGAACATGGTTTTACCCAGTCAAAACTCCAAGTCAACGAGATGTTTCCTTTTTCAGACATGGATTCTTTTTTAAAGGTTACAGTAAAACATCTTATATATAAATAACAAAATATGTAAACTGATAACATGTACGTGTCAAATCATTAAGATATACAAATGAGGAGAAAGAACCTTGATCATCTTTCCCATTCCTTGCCATTGTTCAAGTGCGCCCCATCATTATCTTTTTGTTTGTTAGCCGTAAATGGTTTTACTACATCTTAATCATTCTCCTTTTCTTCCTTCTGATCTTGTTAATAAACTAAATTTGTATTAGTAAAACTTTCTTATCTGTTTGCTATCCATATCTAGTTACAAAAATAAGAACACTTCCTTTTTTTTTTAAAAAAAAAAAAAAAAAAAAAAAAAAAAAAACTAATATATAGATCTTCCTGTTAATAACTGTTAACCGTTATCTTATTCTTTGTTTGTTTGTTATCCTTTTTGATTCATGAAATAAACAGTTTGCTTATCATTATTACAAAGCTTTTTATGCTTCTTATAAGTTGTTATTACATACATAAAACTGTTTTTTCTAGCCATTTGTATTCAATAATATTCCGATATTTTGAGTTTTACCGTTTTAGTCCTTGTCTCCTAATATTTTATTATTATTAATTTTTATCTTTATTACGTACGGAACAATTTTCGTATTGCGTCCCCAAGAAATTATATTTTTCCTTGGCACAAGAAAAAAAAACACAACATGAGATAATTTGTTATTTATTTGCTTACCTGCTAAGGTATATAGTAAAAGAAGCATAATTACCCACATACACACGTATATACCCGATATGATTAAATATATGTGTATATATATAACGCGACTCTTATTTATTTTATTTACTATACTTCGTAGTATCATGCTTATTATATGATATACTATGGTTTGATCTTCCGTTCCACTTATCTTTTTTCCTCACTCTGTTAATGAGCCCCCACTCTTTTAGCAATTTTTTAAAAAGAAAAGCCCCGCAATCCGAGGATTGGCTTTCATTCTTCACCCGCGGGAACTTTGAAAAGTCATTTATTTTTGGCTTTCAATAAAGCTTCATATGCTTTCAGACTTGTTGTTCGTGTTTTTTTTGTGTAATGTTGACAAAAAGGTATGAAACTTTATCAAAAAGAAAGTTTTCTTTTGTCAAGTTTCTGATAATTTGACAAGTTATAGATTTTATTTCTCTCTCTTTTTTTGTGTACCTCTCTCCTTCTATCGTTATTATTCTATTCGCTCCCATTCAAATTTTCATAAAAAAAAATACTCCAATGAAAAAAAACAGGGAGGGCCAACTGCAAGTTTTTTTTTTTTCAGGCAAGAAATTAAAATTCTTATATTATTTTTGATTACCGAAGTTTCATTTACCGAGTTTGCATATTATTTGTGGGAGAGGAAGAAACGGGAGAAAGGGAGGAGGGTAATTTTTCTTCAATTGCGATTGTGCCGATAATCCCCGTTCATAAACGTTAGTCAATAGAAAAGTAATGATTGAGTGTATATGTAAAATGCGACTAATACTTCCCACTGGGGGGAACTGGAACGTGAAATTTTTCTGCTTCCCAATTATGAAACATGCAGCATTTTTTTTCGAAATAGTTGTATGTACATATATTCTTTTCATCATAAGTGGAAAATTCTCCATTTCAAATCATGTTTTAAATATTGGAAAATAAAACAGTAATATAGCTACATGATATGGATATACATATACATATGATTAATTATCAACTATATATATATATATATATATCTGCTATTGTGAAAACAAAATGTATTTAAGCAATAATAATAATGCTCGAAGCTGATACAGAAAGACGAAAATTTTCTGAGTGCATTATATTTACCAACAAAATATGCTATTGTTCCCCATATGGTAACTACAAGAAGATAGTAGGTTTATAGCTGTTATTATTACAGTTGAGATACTTTTTTTTCCCACAGTTGCCTCAAGAATATACATAAGAAAAAATCTTTGTTGCTGATTGAATGTTCTGTTATTATTTTATTATCACTCTTTATTATAATGATATCCTATCGTTTGATCAATTTTTATCCGGAAATAATAATAATAAAAACTCCATCTTCGTGATACCGTAGGTAATCATATTAAGTTTATGCTAGATCCCGTTTCTTTTTATAAATTTTTTACAAGAATCTTATTTTTCGCGATGGTTACCAAATCCATTTTATTTGTTTAATTATGGTTTCCTAAGCAACGAGGATATAATAGACGAGTAAAGTTTACCTTTATAGCCAAAAGTGCATAAATAGCTTTTTTTGAAAAAAAATTGCCCTGATACTTACTTATTGTTGCATTTTTTTTATTGTGTATCATGATTATTTCAAGTGGAAAAGAAAAACATCTTTGAATTTCTTTTTTGGATCAGAAACTGTGAGTGGCTGCATAAGAAGCTTATGTACTAAAATACACATGAAGAGTTTTATATTTTTGGTATTAGTGATTGACACCTGATAAATTTGTCAATCTTTGTAACTCTGAAGCCTGTTTTAGATGTCATTTTCTTTTTAACTTAGAAATTCCCCGGAACCCTGGACAGAAGGATCATGAAAAGGTGTGAGTTTGGTTTCAAATAAACATTTTAATCATGAAAAGCTCCGATTTATGCATGTTTAGTAGAGGGCTCTTTAAAGACAATGTGGGAAACAGGAAGAAAGATGTAGTGAAAGGAAAAATAAAAAAAATAGGTATTATTCTCCTTTTCTTTTTAATCCAAATAATGTTTCGAAGAATTACTATTTTTCAACGACGTTTTGGTATAACAAGTGTTAATAATAATAAAATATGCATACAACAAGAGAGACGTTCTTTAGTGACGTCTAGCGAGAAGTATAAAAAAGATAAAGAAGATGATAAGGGACCAAATGATTATTTGGAGAGAATGATGGATGAAGAGCAAAAAGCACAACGAACTTCCGAAAGAGTGAACCCAGATTATTGGAGAGATCCTGGTTCTTTAGAAAAAGAAGATCATGAAGGACATGTAAGATAATTAATATATTACAAACACTGATATCAATTTTCTCTATTTACAACTAAAAAAACTCATTCATTAGTCAAAGAATCCTCAAGAAAACAAGCAAAGCAAATCGTCATCAAGAAAACGATAATTTAATTAGATAAAGTTTCTCCTTTGCCATTTTTCACTTTTTTGGCCGAAATGAAGAGCCAATAAAAATTTTTGTTCCGTGAGTTTCTGTGCGTAGAAACGTGAAGAAAAAAAAAATCAACTTTGTGGAGTAGTTAATGAACAAGGCTGAGAAGAAAAAAGAAGAAGTTTTTCTTATATACATTCATATTCATTTTCCTTCTCTTTTTATTTCTTTCATTGTTTATTTCTATTCGTTACTATTTAAGACAACAGCCAACTCCAACACTATTTAAAAGAACAAAAAGACTATGAAAATCCTTTCTTTACTCTTTTTTAACGTTTTCATATTAAATTAATCAAAAAAGAGCCTTATATCAACAATTCCAATTCAAATCATTAAATCTATGTGCATGGAGCTTGCTTCTTTTTCAACACCAGAAAGCCCATCATCACCATCACCACCCTGTTATATTACGTCTGGACGAAATCATCATGCATCAGTTTCTTTTGTACGGTGTCTTCACCAAGCAAAAGCGATTGTCCACGATCTTGAAAGTTTACGTAGATCGATAGTATTGGAAGATCCTTCCGTCACACCTCAATTAATCGAATCTATTCAAACATATCTTGATATCACCTATAGCAAATTTGTTCGTTTGTGCAAGACTCTCCACATCATCCTTCGTCGAATGCACTCTCAATACTATATCAACCATGAAAGATTTGAATCTTTCAAATTGGATATTACAACTGAGTGGAAACGTGTTTCTCATATACATACCACAATGGCGAATTTATTACAACGAGCTCTCCATCGAGTATCATCTACATCATCACTCACTAGGAATCATCATAACAACCATGACAACAATAATGGTTGATTCTTTTCTTCCTCCTTCATTTTGTCCCGATCATTTAGGGAAAAAATATAGCTTCTTCCTTATCCATTCACCTTTTTTTGTAAATAGATAATTTTATTACTTAGTTTCTTTTTCAATTTGTAATTGCTATACATTTTGTCTTTACATAATTATTATATTCTAATGTATATACTCTATCTATTGAGTTGCTGGTTTTTCTTCTGTTGATGTTGACTCTGGTTTTTCTTCTGCGTTTGTGGAACAAACGGCTTTGTGACCATGTTTCCAATGTTCTTTTTGGCATTCACGCGAACAATAAGATACCTATTATTATCATTATTAATAAAACAACATAATTTAATCTTCCATTATTTTTGTTTTCCTTCTTCTGCTTTCTTTATAGTGATAAAATAAATTACCCGTTGACAACGACCACATTTTTTAAAATCGCCTTCTTTTTGTTCAGTATTTGTACAGAACGTACTAGAACATTGTCTATGTCGCACTTTTTCAGGAGTTGCTTCTTTAGCAACTTGACGAATCAATTTTGCTTGATCTTCTAAACTCAACTTGTCAAAGTTCTCCAAGTTTTCTTGTTCCAAAGCAGCACGAGCAGCCATCTTTGCGCGTAAAATACGTACTAAGTAATTATATGCCTCAGGATCTCCTCGAACCAAAGCTAATTCCATATAATTTTGTGCTTTATCCATATCATACAAGCCATAATCCTTGGATCCGAAAATTAAACCTAGCATCAACATAGCATCTGCATCACCATTATCAGCAGCATATTCCATGAAATCAATACCCGTGACAATATATTCATCTTTATCGTCCACTTCTACACCAGAATCCTTGGCAACTTGTGGATTTTTGGACATCAAAAGATAAAGACGACCTAATGCATTTGCTGAAGCAGCATAACCCCATTGTTTAGCTTGCTCAAGATATTCAAGAGCTTTTTTGAGTTCCTTGCGTGGTGCTGTGGCTTGTGTATGACCTTGATAAATCAACCCAAGATTATGTGCACTGTCTGGATAACCTTGATCATATGCTTTGGTATAATATTCAATGGCACGATCTAAATTTTCGTCACAACCATAACCATTTTCTGAAAAGAATGCAACCTTGTGACATGCCATCTATAAATAATAAAATTTGCTTTTTTAGTTTTTTTCTATGTATGCATCATTATCCCATGAAAGGTATTTATATATTTATATACATATAGAAAAACGTCTTACTGGATTGCCTTGATCAGCAGCTTGCTTATAATATTGATATGCCAATTTCTTACAATCTTCACCCTTCTTCATATTCTTGCCATTAGCCAATTTGTCTTCTTGTACATAGAATGAACCAATTTGAACAGCACCCATAGTACAGCCCAACTTTACAGCACGTTCCATTAATTTCTTTGCGCCTTCAAAGTTTGGACTTGCAACAGGACTCATAGAAGCACGATCTTCGGGCCCGGATGCTTCACGACGAACACCACCATATAAAAAGCTACCCAAAAGTAAATCGTGTCGATTACTTCCTTCAAAATCCAATCCTTCTGCTGCCTTGTCAATATTCATGTCCGTCTTTGATAATTGTTCAACAGCTTCTTGTTGAATAGTTTCAAATTCTTTGTACTCATCCAAGTACTTGGGGTCTGCTCGTTCGAGCTTATATAACATAAATATACATATTGGCTATGTTAGAAAAAAGGAAAGTGCTTTCACCAAAAAAAAAATATTTTTCTCCTTTAATTCTTATAAATCCATACTTTCATATTTCCATGGTTACCTTTTTACCAACACTGTTACGTTTTTCATATTCGGCAGCGAGTTGTTGTGCTGCTATAGGAAGTGCGGTCGGGATCTGTTTAGCGAAATCCGGATCAGTTTCATTATATAACGCAACTAACAATGCTGATTGTCGTTGCGAAAGTCCAAGAAAAGGTGGAACTTCGGAGGCTGCTGGAGGTTCGTTAGCTGCTTGATCGAGTACTTGTGCCATGTTGATCAAAATTAAAAACTAAATTGAATGAAAGAAATAAAAAAAAATTACTGCGTGTGTATTAGAGAGCGTCAAATTGAGTTTCAAGTCACACCGACAAAAGTCAAGCCCACAAGACCGACAGAAGAGGTTGCGGATCTCTTTTTTTTTGCTCTTTTATCTAACAGTATTTGATGATATGAGAGCGTTTATTATATAGACTTTTTATATGTATAAAATACGTACATATCATACCATTAATAAATACATATTTTTTATAATTGTTAGTACTTACCACGAAAATATCTCAGTGTAGCTCCAATTAATTACAAATGTAAACAAGGTAAGTAAGTTATGGATTTTTTATAATCATATACATTATTTATAATGTCCTTCCAGTAGACATTCTTTAAAAAGGATGTACGTATTACTAGTCTTTCAAATTTTAAGACAAAAGGAACTATTGATACTAACCCTATATATGTTCATATATCAATTCAAACAATGAGAAAAACAAATATCTGGCCCGATGGCTAAACACTTTCTGAAGTTAGTTATATTAGCGTTATCATTGTTCATATTACTTCATCTTACATGGACGTCATATTTAAAGTATATAAACTGACTTGATATTTGGTGAACGATATATTTCTTTAATAAGATTTATCTTTTTCTTTTCTAATTTAGTCATATTTCGTTTATATAAAAGCTGTCTCATCTCCCTTCTCATATTACTGTTATTGCTTGTACAACGCTAATGATAGTTCACTTGAGACAATTCAACAGTGTCATCGCAGCATTTCCTTTGTGCCCTCCATTCAATATAAGTATATGATTCTGTCATTCTTTTTAACCGATAAAAAAACGTTACGAATCAAAATGGGTGTGTGGATAATACGTTTGATATGGAATGCTCAATGTGTCATCCTTTACGTGACTTGGATATAAAACACCCCAGTGATTGTATTAATAATGAAGGGGATGTATTGGTCATTCATATGAATTTAAGTTTAGAGGAAATCATGCCCACTTTACTTGCAGTGGTTCAATCAATTGATATAAAATATTTTGTGAGTTTCCTTGCCACCGTAACGTTGTTATAGTGATTTCCGTATCTTGAACATTATGATTCTAATTATGAAAAATATGTAGATCATTGAATCGAAATACGATAAATAATTAAAAAAAAATGATAGCTATTAAAACATCATACTCATTGTTGTTTAATAACAATAATAAAAACGACTTAAAAAATCAATGCGTTATACAAGATCTGCCTGGTTGGATAAGCAACAATTATTCAGAACTGTAAAACTCAGCGAAATTTGCTTTTTCTTTTTTTTTTTTCTTCTTTCTCTTTATTAACACACACAGAACACATTCATATAATAATGCCTCCTAAAAGAAAGACAAAAGCTGCTGCCGCATCTACAAAGAAAAGACGTACTTTAAAATCTGAAGAATCTTCAAGTAATGCCGAAGTCGCATTAGAAGAACAACAAACTGCTAATAACGAACAAACTGTCGAAACACTAGAAAATAATGAAAATACAAATCAAGAATCACAACCTGCAGTAGCAACAACAACAACATCAACAACTGACGATAAAGAAGAAGAAGCAGAAGATCAATCATCATCAGGCTCATCACTTGTTGATCGTATGAAAAAATTAAAAGAACTTAAACGACGACGAGTATGTAATTTTATATTTTAAATTCGATAAAGTTTTTGATCATGTACAGCAATCGATTTATTGACAATTCAATTTATATATAAAAATATATAGGCAACAGAAGTAGCTCAAGGCAATACTCGTGATCGTAATCTTGAATTTCAACGTAGTAAAGAAAATCCAAGACTTGAAGCGAGAAATGAAAGAAAACGATTACAAGCATTGGAATTACAAGAAAAGCAGGCAAGTTAATAGACAATAAACAAGTTTATCAAAGAAGGGGTGATTTTATTATTATTAACATATAAGCATATAATGTATAATATACAGAAAGCACGAGATAGTGGAGAGGATTATGAACGTAAACAGTTTTGGAAATATTCTGCTGAATCAGTTGAAGCATGGGAAGAGAAAATGAAACAAAAGGCTGAAAGAGCCAACAATGGATTTACAGGTAAAAATTGGGAGAAATACTACTCTTATCATATTATAACAACAAGACGTAAATATATACTATGTTTTACTAACTCAAAATAACTCTAATTATCACACAGATCACGCTCAAGCTGCACATAAGAAATATCTTAAATTAGTTTCAGAATTAAAACCAGATTTAGCACAATATGCAGAAAAGAAAGAGGAAGTTATCCAACAAGCTATTCGAAATGGAGAAGATCCTTCAGATATCAATGCTATTGCCAATAGCCTTGATTACGGTGCCCTTGATGATAAACCATCTAAAGAAGCCATTGATCGACTTGTACAAGACACAAAGAAACAGTAAGTTGTTACTTATTTTATATAACAAATAAATGAGATTGATGATTAACTTAAAGTTTTACTTTTTTCCTTAATAGAATTGTCCGACGCGAAACTCGATCTCGTGAACGTAAGGAAGTATCGGATGATATTTCATGGATCAATGAAAAGAATCGTGTATTCAATCAAAAGATTTCTCGATTCTATGACAAGTATACCAAGGAAATCCGAGAAAATTTGGAACGTGGTACCGCATTGTAAAAATCTTTTGCTGTTTACCTTTTTCTACTTAATAATAGAGTAGTGATAGTTCAATCTTTTTTTTTTTTTATTTTTTTTATCACACCTGCTCTCCATTTTTTTTTATCATAATTTACATATTAAAGAAACACCTTATCATTGATCGAAAAAATTCATAAAAAAAAGAATAGCAGTAATAGTAGTCGTAGTTAACCAAACCATATTAATCGAAGAGAAGGATATTAATAATGGTGAAGATGCAGCAGATTCCGTATTTGACGGTTCGGATTGTTCTGGGTCAGCAACGCTGAATTGTATATTTTTAAAATAAGTGTAGGTATCAATAGGAGTAGCATATTCTTTTGAAGATCCACCAAAGAAAGTGCTAAACAGTATACTAGATACTCCCAATGTTGTTTGAGTACGGAAAACCAACCCTTTGAGGTCAATGACAGTACGGTTATCTTGCCAAACTGTAAGCTCCCCATTATGTTGGTCTGGATCATTCATGACCGTATATATTTCAATCTTAGACCATTTCTTTTGAGTGAAATTGATAAGCCCTCGACCTATAGATGTACCATATTCATCATTACATATGACTTTGGAGTTTTCACACACAGCATCATCTTCTGGTGGCAAATAGGCATATGCTTCAGCTTTTCCTGTTGTTTTTAAATCAATTTTAATGCATGTTTTTTTCTTCTTTACTTAAAATATTATTTGACTAAAAAAGTCATATTACCTTGTGAACGCCACATCATTCGAACAGAAAAACATTTTTCACCATCTGCTTTATCACCACCGGAACAACCCGACGTGGGTTCACCTATATATATAGTGATATTCATGCATAAGTATATTCTTTCTTTGTATAAATGTAACAAAAATAAGTATATTGGGACATATCTATTTACCTCCATAGAGACCAGGAAGTTTTCCTCCTTTTACCCATTTAAAACTGTCATCAAAAGCGATTTCATAACTGAGTAGACCACGTTTGTAAGTACCATTAAATGGACGCGCATAAAACTCAGCACCACCACTGACATCATTTTTTTGACGACGTGTAGCTTGAGGTGAAAATGATCCTTTTTCATAAAGAACTCGAAGAGTTTTATCATTACTATCTGGGGTAAACGGATCATCTACAAATGAAATATCATCCGCACCGTAAAAATATTTGTTCGTAACACCCCATTCTTTCCTAATGTATTTCATGGTGGCATTGTTTTCTTTATGATCATTGATGTTACATGGCATTTGTGCATTAAAACTCTCTTTCAGTTGTAGAGAATTAGCACGATTGGATAATGTGGTCATTTCTATGTTTGAATTGTTGATGCATTGGTTGTTTGTCATTGTTGGATTGTCTTTTCGATTATTAGCCGATCCATGGGCGTCAGGAGCTATTGCCAAGATACCGATGATCATCGGCAAAAAAAGCTGAATCTTCATAATGACGTAATATATATATATATATATTTATATAAAGATGACAGTTGAGTCTACTTAGAGAGAGAGAGAGCGAAGGAAGAGCGAAAAAAAGGAATAGTAACACAATTCGTATTCAATGGACTAACAATAGCATGACTTTTTATGAAAAGAAAATGTCCTGCGCTGCATTTGATATATTCTGAAACAAAAAATTTCAAGGGGTTGGCTTTATAAAAAAGTAAAAAAGTAAACGTATCTGAAGCTGTTATAATATAATAATGCAATAATAGGGGTTTCGTACAATATAATAATAAATGTTTTGGAGAAATAATCAAAAAGAAAATATGAAAGGTTACAAATAAGAAGGTAAGAAGAAAAGAAACGTGCGAATATGTGAGTGTGTTTGAATAAAAGGTAATGAATGATAAACAATATAATATGATACTACTACAAACTTAATATAAGAAAAGAAAAAAAGGAATGGATGAAAATTATTGTTCATAAGATGTAATCGTATGTAAGGTTCTTTTCTTCTTTCTTTTTTTAAAAAAAAAATTAGTGCTGTGGAGGTTGTTGTGGGTCCATCATCAAATCATCCAATTCATACTCCTCCTCGTCTTCATCCATGTCAAATTGTTCCAATGCTTCGTCCGTTGTTACATTATTACTTGACTTGCTATTACCATTATTTCCCGAGGCTAAAAACCGTTTGAGAATATTTGCAGCAACTTTTTTACCTCGAAGTCGATCACATGTAGCTTTAAGACGACTGTTTTCGCGTTTTATATGATCCAATTGACGAAGCAAAAGCTCATTTTCCTTTGTCAATGATGCAATTAATAAGCGCATTTCACCATGTTGCTGATTCTTTTTAGCTCGATATTTTGCAGATGCAGCCTTGTTTCTTTGCCGACGTTCTTGAAGTGATAAAGGAGGTGGAGTGGTGGATCTACCGCTACCACATGAAGGTACTGGTGTATTATAAAGGCTAGTATTTGCTATATTACTTCCATCATGATGATATTCATGTTGATGATTTCTGTGGTGATGATGATAAATATCTTGTTGTTGTCTTGATTCCGGAGAACTAGGTGCCGATGAAGAAGACGATTCAGCTTGATAAGATGGAGGAGATATCGCACCGTTACTACTTGTAGTACTAAATGAAGATGATGTCGAAGAAATGATGGATGAAATAGCCATTGGTTTTGGATCAAAGTCAGCTGTCAACGACATATCGTGGTTTTTTTTTATTGTCGACGAATGATGGGAAAAAGTAAAATCAAAGAAGTAATATGTCGATGTGGTTGTTTTTAAATGTCTATTGGGTTTATAAAGGGAAGGATTCAATTGTTTACTTTCATAATAAAAAAATACCCCCCTCCTTATTTACTATGTGAATGATTATAGTTTGTGTTGTTATTATTGATTTAATACAATCTAAGGGTTGATTCAATGTTAATGCGACAGGTTTTGATCGGACCAAACTATAATGCATGATCTATAATCCCTGTATTTCATATATAATTTTTTCCATCACCCCCTTTTTTTTTCCTTTCATAATACACAAGCCGTTCAAATCCCACCTTCACCCCCAAGAAAAATCAATGGTTTTAATCACATCAGAAGAGCCTTATGACTTACTTTTTTTTTTTACTTTATTTTCTTAAGCCAAGACAGGATTAGAAAAAATAAAACAAAATACAAAAAATAAAACATAATAAGACCAATAAAACAGAGGAACCAAATAAAAATAAAAAACAAATGTGTTTTAATAGTTAAAAATATAATTTTATTATGCCTTTATGAATACCGCTATAATAACAATAATAACAATTATAAGTATTTATGATCACAAAATAGTAATGATAATAAGGACATTAGTAATTGCAATTATTATAAAAAAAATAATCTTGTCTGAAATACGAATAGGTTTGTTGTTGTGTAAACTCGTGCTCGAAATAAAATTTTCTCCAGTTATAATGTTGTCGTAATAGGGATACAAAAAAAAAAATGATAAATTACTGGGTAATTAAAGAAATATGGAAAAAAAAGGAAATAGATAGATCAATTGTGAACATTGCCGTCAAGTGAAAATAGCCCTTCTCCATAACGACGCAGTAACATTACAACACTGACGTTGTAATATTTTTGATCTATAATTATCATGTCAAAAAGATAAAAAGAACATACATAGGGAATAGTTATTATATGACTTTTCCCTTGCATATTTTTTTATATAGCTCATTTTTTCATCTACATGTTACTGTGTATGATGAAAACTTGTGCTTGACAAATATATAAATAAAAATAAAAAAAAAAAAACTTATTTACAACAATTATGCAAAAGAACCGCGGGATAAGTACATTACTGAACTTTTTTTTTTCTCAATAAGCTCATTATCAATATAAAATTATAATTGGCCGGGAAATTTTTATATTCTCATTTGCACCGATAAAAATAATAAAATCCGGTACAAGATGCTTATGTTGTACAATTAATCAATTTCAAAATATTGCGTCTAGGCCTAAATTCGACATATGAAAGAAGAGCGTCTCAAAGTTTAATTTCTAATATTTTTTTGACTTGCCGCTACATTGAATGTCATCGCACGTATGTAATCACATTAATGTTACTAAAATACGTTGTAAACCGTTGGTTACACTCATTGGAGATTTTTTTCTTTTGCATTCCCGCTAAGTTTTCTTAATATCGATTTGATAAAAAAAAAAAAACAATGTTACACGAACAAAAAAGAGATGGGCTCAAGGAACGAGAATATATCACATCATTAAATGACAAACCATTCGGTTTGTTGTGTATATAAAGAAGTCATCAATTTGTTTCAACGGTTTTTTTTATTCTTTCTTTACCCTCATCTTATATCAATTTCCCCCACCCTTTCCTTTCCTTTTTTTTCATACCCACAAATGCGTGCAACATCTGTGTTAGGTGCCTTGATTGCCCTGGCTGGTACTCACCAATTGACCTTCGCTGGCGAATGTAATAACGCCCCCTTTGATCGTTGTGGCGGTAAGGGCTGGGAAGGCTCTGAATGTTGTACTGAAGGTTATGAATGCAAGGTTCAAAACACGTATTATTCCCAATGTGTTCCTGTTGATCAAACCAAGTCGTCATGTGCTAAAGCCTACAGTCAATGTGGTGGTAAGTTGATAATTTTTCATTATTATTAGAACGTCAACCTTGGTTCTATAAAAAGAACATCCCGAATTTTGGGATAGCAAACATTAATAATGTCTAATTATAATGATATAATTTGGTTTTTTTTCCTTCACAGGCAAGGCATTTACTGGTGAAACATGCTGTGTTTCCGGTTTCGAATGTGTCAAGGCCAATGCCTGGTATTCTCAATGTTTACCAAAGTACCGCTGGGGTAATTATATCTTTTTTATTATAATTCATTTTGTTTTGTTTTCTCTCTTTTGAAACTATTATAAAAACAATTAAATTAACAGCCTCACTAATTTCTTTTTTTCATAAATAATAACTATTAGAATCTTCTGCTGGTGATAAGGAAACTCCTGCTGCTACTACTACGGTCGAACAAAAGCCAGTAGAAACTACTACCACCTCTACTGAAGTTCAAAAACCTTCCGCTACTACCACTGTTGAAAAACCAAAGCCTACCACAACCAAGCAACCCGAAGAATCCAAGACAACAGAACCTGAAAAGCCCAAGACTACCACTACTACCCAAAAACCCGTTACTACAACCACAGAACACTCTGCACCTAAGACTACTACTACTTCATCGAGCGGTGGTTCATCCACTTATGCTCCCATTTCTGGAGGCTCCTCTGGTGCTGGCTCTACAACTCGTTACTGGGATTGTACGTATTTTTTATAAGATTTAAAGGCCTTTTTTTTTTATCAATTTCTAGAAAGCTTCCATTAACTAACGTATAACGAAATATTAATAGGCTGCAAGGCCTCGTGTAGCTGGCCCGGTAAGGCTGATGTCTCTTCTCCCGTTAATACCTGTAAAGCTAATGGTGTCACTCGTCTGACAGATTACAACGCACAGGTATATACATATAATACTATTACCAGTGTTTCTTCGTTGAGTCTTTTATTTCTTACTAACAACAGCTTTTTTATTATTTTTATTACTAGAGCGGTTGTAATGGTGGTAATGCCTACATGTGTAACGATAACCAACCTTGGGCTGTCAACGACAAATTGTCTTATGGTTTTGCTGCTGCTTCTATTGCTGGTAAGGACGAAGCTGGTTGGTGCTGTGGTTGTTACGAACTTACTTTCACTTCTGGTGCAGTTGAAGGCAAGAAGCTCGTCGTTCAAGTCACTAATACTGGTGGTGATCTTGGTAGCAACCACTTCGATCTTCAAATCCCTGGTGGTGGTGTTGGTATCTTTAACGGCTGTGAATCTCAGGTTTGTTCTTCATATATATACTTATCTAGTATAATCAATCCATTTCCCTGTACTTTATAACTCAGTATAATCTTCTAACCTTTTGCTGTTATTAGTGGAATGCTCCTTCCAACGGTTGGGGTGAACGTTATGGTGGTCTTAGCTCTGTATCTGGCTGTTCGGATCTTCCCAAGGAATTACAAGCTGGTTGTGAATGGAGGTAAGGAAAACGGCACTTGCTATTATATTTGTTTGTTTGTTAGTTACACACCAATAAGTCCTGATTATATACTAATCATTATTATCCCATATGGTCTTTCTTTTTGTCAAATTTATTCGCTGTGTATTAGATTTAACTGGTTTAAGGTAACATCTTTACTTATTAGGAGAAAAGAAAAAAAAAAACAAAATTTTAGATTTTTACTGACTAGCGATGTTTTATTCTTTTTTTTTTATAGAATGCCGATAATCCAAGCGTTAGCTTCAAGGAAGTCAGCTGTCCAGCTGAACTAGTTAAAAAGACCGGATGTTCCCGTTCTTAGATTTATTGTTAACGACCGGGTCGTTTTATAATGATGAAGTATTATTATCATCATAATTCATTGCTCCCTACCCCCTAAAAACCCCTTTTTTTCTTTTCTTTTTCTTACCTCCCATATATCATCGACT
This sequence comes from Circinella minor, assembly GCA_016758965.1. Lineage (NCBI taxonomy): Eukaryota > Fungi > Mucoromycota > Mucoromycetes > Mucorales > Lichtheimiaceae > Circinella > Circinella minor. The sequence goes on along the minus strand of JAEPRB010000132.1, from coordinate 80,497 downwards.
GCTTTTTTCCTTTTCCATTTATATGAAAACATCATGGTAGCAATAGTTTAGCAATCAATTTATTATATAAATAAAATTTATTTTTCTATCAAAAGAATTACAAGAAAACAAAAAATAGGTTCTATTTATACATGTATGAAGAATTGTAGAATCGACTCATTGATAGATAAAAATTTATATACGTTATATTGTACATTAAATATACATACAAAATACCTAGACATGACGATAGATGTGTAGTATTAGATGCAATATTAACTGTAATATAATACAAATATAACTGTGCTATTAAAGGTGATGTCATTGATACAAGTCATAAAATTATAATTATAATGGTAAAAAAAAATTGACAATTAAATTATTAGGAAACCACCATAAATAAATGCAATATAATTTTACGGGAAGTTCAGTAATATTAGGCCTTCCCGATTTCTCTTGCCCTTTCATTTTATAAAATGAAATAAATAATAATAAAATGCATGTTGGCTAGACCATTTTTGGACTGCTACGCAAAGATGCAACATATAAATATTATTAACTATTGTTAATACGTGAGTTAACAGTATCCTATATAAAAATAGATCAATTTTAGAAGTAATTTATTAGCTTTTCCACCTGTTAGTTTTGCAACATGCTCACGACCGTGAAAAGAATGGGGGCTTGGTGTTCTTGATCCTCTTGCACACCATTCAGCTTTACAGTTACCATGGATAATGCCACTTTTGGATCCAACAGCTGAAGAGGATGTATCATTTCTTACACCATCAAAACCTATGGCACGAAATATTAGTAAAGATGTTTTTCAGTATAACCTACCAACACAACAGTTACATCGCCGTACCTCGCAACAACGCAGACGACACCGACATCGAATAAAAGATTTCTTTGACCATTTGGATTCCGGCAAATATGTTTTGACACACAAATTTTCTTGCCTACTTGACTCATCCTCTACTACGCTTTCTATCCAGCAACCTACAATACTATTTGTATCTGCATAATTTCTTAATAATATTTCGATTATTAGTATTACTACTAAAATAGATCGCGCACAATTCTTACCACATTTCAACCATTTGCCTGATTGGTATCCCCGTGCTTCTAAAGCAAAATGGAAAACCTTCTGGAATAGTTCTTTTCCACATCGGGCACACACAATCTGGTGGCGCATATTGCATCAAAAATTATCTTGTAAACAACGCCTTCATCAACTGATACCACACGTATTCACCACCCCTACCTGTGTTTTTCGTGACTCAATTGATATACCTGAACACTTTGTGTGGGCATGTCCTATTAAACAATCGGTCTGGCGAAGCATTGCATCTCGTTATTTGGTCTCTCCTCGTGAGCTCACCATCGATCACATCATTTCCCTTTCGCTGCCTGATTTATCAGTCCATCCTGAATTCAAACTCACGTTTTTTGACATTATTGCCACCACCCTGATCTGTTACGAATTTGGTCCGCTCATTGACAATTTGTCTTTCACCAAACGGTGTATTAGCCAAAACAATTCTTCACCTGCGTAAAATTCATTTGGAACAGCAGCACACATTCAACCTGCATGCTTAGTTAATAATATTTCTTACATTATTTTGTTTAATAGCTTAGTTTTTTTTTCTTATCTTTCAATACTTAGTCATTGTATAGTTTATTTTTCATCACATCTCTACTTTTGGACAATAAATTTTCTTGTACAAAAAACAAAAAAAAAAAAGAAGAAATATTTAAAACGTGACGACCCGAAAAAGGTGTTCCAGAAGTGTTTTACAATATGCGAAGGGAGAAGGGAATTCAATGGCTAATCATATTCATCATCACTTTTATTATCATGATCATGATCATTGTTATTTGCATTTGTTTGTTTGGTTTTCTTCTTGACAGGTGTGAATAAAGTATCTGGACTAAAAGGCCGTTTCGGATTTGAGGGTAATTGATAAGTGTGTAGTTTCCTCTTGGCTTGTTCTCAGTAAAATGCAGGTTCAACTATTTCAGTCATATTAATTTAAGATGATGTTTGTATCGATATAAAAGATTAAGAGTATTCTTGAAATCTTTTAAGTTGTTCAATGTTGGTGGAATCATCATAGCACGACCCCCATATGATAAGCATAATATCCACCATCCACATGTTTCACTGCAATCATGTAACCACTTTGCCCTAGCAGTATATATATCCCATGTTTAGTTGTGTATAATGTATATAATGTACAGGGATAAAAAGATGAAATTAGCTTACTGATCCAATCCATTTCCAGGACAAATAAACCATCACGTTCATCATCATCCATGCTCATTTTTTCCAATGTCCTCAAAATCGTTTTGTTAGTTCGAGCATCTTTGACTCGTTGTTGTTTGCCAAGACCAGAAGATGTGCTGTATTTTTTCCACTCTGAGGATCCCAATTCGACTCCCATGGTGCTTAACAATAGATCAATACGAGGGCCAACAATTACCTTCTTGTCATTATCATTATCATTATAAGTACATGCATTATGTTTTCGGACTTCCTTCGTTGCTTTACTACATGTTTCACCACTATTACCAATTGTCTAGTATGTATCTAGACTAAAATATCACAAGAAGAACACCAATTAAAAAAACACTACACTTACTCTTTCATTTCTAATTCTGTTTTTTGAAAAATAATATCAGGAAAAAGTTGCAACACGTCGATAATGAGTGAGCTCTATTTGGTTACTAACAGGACTTGAAGTAACTCGATTACGATCAGGAAGACTTGCAATAACAATGTTCAATATGTCGAGCATTTCCATCATTTTATTGTCATTAACTTCTTGATCCAATAATGCGTACTTTTTGGCACAAATAAGTTTTGGTGCAGCATTTTCTCAGATATAGCTTCTTATATATAGTAATTATAGTACAATTTAAGATAATAGGATAAGTAGCAAATACGTTGAACAAATCGAAATTATTCTCTACCTTTACAATTTCATCATATGCTAAACTCATGTCAGTTGTCATTCCCGGAGGAAGAGATGGTTTTTTCAATGATAATCCTTCATACTGTATGTTGCCTTGGTGTTTGTTTGCTGTTTGAAAAACTTCAACAGAGTCATCTCCGACCAAGTAAATAATACGGGATAATGACAGCCTTTTGAAAGTTAGTAAAATAGAACCTTCCATAATATCAATCCACAATTCCAATAGCCTAACTTACTTTAATGTTTTCTCGATGGGAGTGGTTTGTTTAAGGTCGATGAGATAATGTGAAAAATGATCAAGGAATTCTCCAAGAGTTGATGGTTGAGCATTTTGTTTTGCCGTGTTGATTTCCAAAATGGCATATAAATCCAATTGCTCTTTGAACTAAAGAAAAAAAAAAGAAGGATGAATAAACGAATACAATAAACGCAATACTAATGTTTTAGACCATCAATCTATTTACCAATTTATAGCCTTTTTCAAATATTAAGCTTCTGAACTTATCACTTGTTATCATTGTGGTATTATCCCCTCCTTCTTGTAATGTTTCATCGTCATCTTCTTCATCCGGTAATCTGCTGTCTTCGTTGTTCAAGCTCTTCTTCAAACCCATCATCTGGGCCATATTCCGGTTCCGAACCAATATCGATATCTTTGGATAAAACAACTGCTGGCTCAGGTAAAGTGATACAATCCTAAATCATACGTAATAGGCGCAAATAATTCGGAAAAAACCAGTATATTAGTTGAAAAAAAATTGTTTATTTAGCTTATATAATCATCGAATTTTAGAAAAGAATATTAGCCCACCACAATGTATCTTTTGCTTCTCGTCATCGGCGCGATCTCGATATCTTACTATAATTTGTTATTACTAATTAATAAAATATCCCTTTTCTAACTACGCACCTGCCAACAGAAAGTATATTAGGCAACATGAATATAAAAATAATTCGCTGGTATATGGTGCATAGTATGACCACATGCGCATCACATAATATTTACAGTGAGTTGATGTCTTTCATTTGAAATAATTTTGTATACAGTACAAACATTAAAATATTTACATCCTTAAAAGATAACTATTTTTATAATTGAAAACATTTAAATTTAATAAAAACATATTAATACGTAGGAATTAATCTGTTCTGTTTTTTTTATAAAAGACAAAAAAAAAAAAGGAGGTACATATACAATCTTCGCAACATAAAAAAAAGTATTTAAGAAGAGATACGTAAAATAACCATAATATTACATATTTATGTGAGCGTAAATCAGATGCTTTATATATATAGATACATTGACGAGTAAGGAATTCAGTAATAGGTTGTTTTAAGTAGAAAGCTTTCTTGAAAACGATTTCCTATTTTTTTGACCTATCTACATTGTACAGTACGTGCTCAGCGCAAACTTATGTTTCTTTTTAGGATAGCTTATATAACAAATACATTTACTATTATTTTCAGCTAATTATTTTTTTTCATTATACACTTCTATATTGAGTAATCATGTAAACAAAGAAAAGATAGAAGGGGAAGACATTTCCTCTAAAATATAGTCGACCGCCATCATGACTTTTTTATTTATTAGAACATTGGATTTTCAATTTGCTATCCTTTATTAATGACATACATTGTTTTGACAATGTCTATATAAAGCAAAATATGACCAAATCAACAGGAAAGTAACTATTTGTGATATTCAAAAAAACTCATACTTTGCTTTGTTTTGTTGTAAAGAACATCTGGTTATATATTGATATTATTGATGTCATTGTCAATGTGATGATAAAAATAAAAGTATCTGCTTGATTGTCTTGTTTTTTTGTTATAGTAGTAATAAAAATAGTAATCCTGTGTTTAACAAAGTAAATGTAATGATTGCTATAATTTGTATTTATTGCTAGTTCATTATTTGGATCATTAAATACAAAGGGATACAATCGATCTAAATAAAAACTACAATCGGTAGTACTTTAAATAAACTATAAACTATTATTAATAATACGAATGCTTAACTTATATAAGAGTTTTTTGCTTAACCATTTAAGGCAAGATACAAGTTATAACTGTATATAAGGACTAACGAACGTATTTTGTTAAAAGAGATGAACACTTGGGGACAAAGAGGATAACTATTAACAATGAGAGACATACGTGAGATATTTCTTTTAATATCTTTAAACAAAAGTTTCCTTACTATCCCTTCTTTTCCCTCCTCTTTTAATTATTTTATTACAATCTATACATAAACATGACTGAATCCAATTATTTGAAGATACTTAACCGTCAACATTGTTTACAAAAGGATACTGAAAATAGTTTAGCGGAGCTTCGTTGGACCGTGTTGCATAGTCCTTGTCCTTCAGAGGTAAAATTACTGGTATACTTTTTCCTCTTCTACCGTGTCAATAATAATAATAATATACGGTTATTTTTTTTTTATCGTCTAAAACATAAAACAAGTTGCGTGGATGGATTTGGAAAATACTTTTACGTCTCTGTGATAGTGTCTCTGCATCATGTTATATCAAACTAGTCGAACGAGGTCCAAGTCCAATGGATACAAAGATCCGTAACGATACATTTCGTACCATGACGACGGATGCAAGTTTTATAGAACATGTATCTGAAGATATGTTAATTCGTGTTTTGAATGCATTCGTTTGGATTAGTCAACAAGGTTTGTTCAATAAATCAAAAGAAAAAAAAGAAAGGAGAAACAAAGAATGAGTGGAAAGAGAAAAGGTAGAGTAATATAATAATACTTATACTTATACTTATATATATATATCTGCATTATTTAGATAGTCGAGCACAAGACACTTCAGAAGAACTTCAACTTCGAACATCATTGGAGCAAAAAGCAACCGCTGAACTAACTTATGTTCAAGGCATGAACGTTCTGGCAGCACCATTTTTAATGGTTCTTCCAGAAATGGAGGCGTTTTTTGCTTTTTCAAAGTTTCTTTGGCAATGGTGTCCATTATATGTTCATCCAAACTTAAAAGGTGTTCATTGTGGGTTGAAGGTATAATATTTATTTACTGTGTTGTTATTTACGAAAAAAAAAAAACTCGATAAGGAGTAAGAAGAATTTGAATTTAGTAAATTTTATCTAATTCCTTTTATATATATACCGATAAAAAAAAGTTAGTGGATATGTGTTTACGGGCTCTGGACCCTGAACTTTATGGTTATTTATTGGGAAAAGGGTTGACTGCAAATATGTATGCTTTCCCTTGTAAGTAGACTCATTTATATGAATATAAACATGAAAAAAAAGTAATGATGAATAGCTAAATTTTCATTTCATACCATTATCCAGCTGTATTGACTTTTTCAGCATGTACACCACCACTGGTAGAAGTACTACGATTATGGGATATCATGTTTGCTTTTGGATTTCATCTCAATATACTTTTTATTGTTGCTCAGTTACAACTAGCTCGAGAGGATATTATTAATTGTCCAAGGTAACTTGTTAAATATATGTTTGGATTCGTCTATGTGGTTTTGAAGAATTACCTTGATGAATCAATAGGAGATAACGACGTAAATATATATATATATATATATATGTACTCACACATAAATATGTAATAAGTCCTATGAAAATTCTTAGAAAACTCCCACCACTAAAGGCACATGCCATTATAGAATTAGCAGTGACATCATGTAAAGAATTACCTCCAAAACTTTATGAAAATCTTGTGCGACATCTCTATGACGAAAGAGTGGCTGAAGATTTAGGAGTACAGGTGACAGGGATATCTACTACAACTTCATCCGTCAGCCAGCATCAATCCAACCGTTATTATAGAAAATAAAAATAAAAATAATTATTTTTATGATCCATAGTGTGATATTTAAGCTACAACTTTTTTTGGCTATGTAATAGATGAGTGATAGTAATAAAAAATGAATGAGAGGAGATAATGAAAAAAATAGGAAAAAGACAATTTCAATATCTTCATATTATGTACATAATCAAAAAGAACAAAAGACAGTATATTGGTTTTTTCCAATCGATTTGCGCACACAATTTTTTTTTTTGCGCCCCGAGATTTTTTTTTTGCGTGTCCTTATTTTTTTTTTGCGTACATTTTTTTAATTTTTTGCGTATAATTTTTTTTTTTTTTGCGCATTGAATTTCCATGTTTGCGTATATAAGCGCTAGAATTGTTGAGTCTGCAAAGCAGGTTAATGTGGAGGACTGTCAGAACTGGATCAGGCATTCTGCTTCATTTTTTGATAGGTGTTTGGCTCTTGAGCCAATGCTTTAGTAAAGTGTACTATGAATAAACTGTTTTTTTATATACGCAAACTTGGAAATTCAATGCGCAAAAAAAAAAAATTATACGCAAAAAATTAAAAAAATGTACGCAAAAAAAAAATAAGGACACGCAAAAAAAAAATCTCGGGGCGCAAAAAAAAAAATTGTGTGCGCAAATCGATTGGAAAAAACCAATATGAGTGAATGCATGATATCCCGTTACAGGGCTAAAAAAATCGGAGTTAGGGGGTCATACTATTTATGCGCATATGACAACAATGATGTTGATGTTGATACTTCTCTCTCTCTCTCTCTCACACACACACACACAGTATATTTACACAACCTTTCTCTTTAACTTATTATATAGTTTCTATTTATTGGATTTTTACCTTTTGGATTGTCGACAACGAGAAACAGCTGGTGAGATTATAGGTGGTGTAACAGTTGATAACTGCGACTCAGCGACGACAACAGGCGGTGAGGGTGATTGTCTGGTGGCTGCTTCTTGTTGTTCTGAAGATGGGGACTCGAAATCCAAAGATTGTTGGCTATAAATTACTGCTCTTCCGTCATGCTTACATGGCAGTATAAATACTTTAGGAAAACGATACAAAGAAACATGGAAGCCACGGTGCTTGTTGTAAAAAATTCTGAAGCATTGATATGGATATCAAAGTGCAAGTAACAGTAACTAATTACACACAAATTACTATTAAAAATCAAAATCAGGTAATAATTATAGAAAATTCTTCAGCGATACTTACTTGGTCTGCGTAAATTTGACAATCTTACATAAACCCGTTGCAACAAATTTTTTTATAAAGTTTATCTTTTATTACGTCTTTCAAAGATGATCCTTTGAGAATCACTTGACAGTGTGTTGCAACCATTGTGCGAACGTAAAGAACAGTTTTTTTTTTTTTTGTATGAAAACCTATAGGATTGTAAGGCCCAGATACCATTGATGCACGAGGCACAGAATTAATTGTTCGCAATTAGGAAATGCCTCTAGTAGCGAAGCCAAAGAGAGATTATTCTATTGTAAAATGATGAATATATTTTATATATGAATTGGAACTTATAACTATTTGAGAAAATAATAATGATAATAGCTAGCTATTTGTTATACGTACTGAATATGTTCAAAATGCATTTTGCTGTCATTTTTGTGTCTACAATCGATTTTGCCACAGACATTATTACATTTTGTTTTCTTGTTGTTCCCTTTACACTTAATGGTACCACTAATGGTACATGTCTTTATAAATGCCTTTAAGGAGATTATTATTGTTGCTGCCGCTGCTGCTGCTACCTATAAATATTTGTAGTGCTATAATAGAATTTGGATCTGTTAACACTAAATTATGTTGCAACTACAATTAACACTTTTGAAGACATACTTATCACTTCGAATAAACTCGCTTCCATAGCTCTGGACTCAATGGCAGTAGTTTGACTAATGGCAGATTCCTTATTAATGGTTCGGTTGTCGATAATGTTCTTGGAATCGCTAACATTAGTAGAATTTCATCTCCACACACCCAATCATGAACTCTCCATTAGATAATGCTTTTGTTCAATTATTAGATTTTCTCCCTGCATTAGAATTTCTTTCTTCTGTTTTTCTTCCACGTCTTTTATTCCATCTTGACACTATTGATACAGTTCTTTTTTTTTTCTTTGTGAGGATTTTTTGATACAGTCCATGAAAGCAATAACTTTTTCTCTCTCTACATGTTTTAATTTCAGTAACATGTCATGATCAGAATTGATTGATTAAATCCAAACGTCATAGTCTTTTTTTATTGGCTTTCATACCTTACGTATTCGCTTAGCAGACCGACAACAATCAACAGCAATTATCACGAACTGATGTATCACTGAAGATTCCTACTTTATCCATATCTACAACCATACTCGCCTCCCATGTGATAACCAATCCGCCCGCTCCACTATTATTAAAAAAATTGACTGTGTATTTTTTAGGCATCGAATAATAGATGATTAATTCACTATGACATTAAATATGATACATAAATAACAACATTTATATACTGTAAATTATTTATCATTACAACAATATAAGTTACACCATTTTTTTATAAGTACTGATGGGCTATGGTTGGGTTTTAATTGCAATGGAGTATGTATCTGCTAACTGACTCTCTTAAATAGTATGCTTCTAAAACGGTTATATATACCATCGTCTACCAACAATCATTATGTGATTGCCATCTATGTAGCTGGGCAGCATCAGTATATAATATGATAAATCACGAAACGTCAAGCGCCAAGGCTTTTTATTTTACAACCATCCGAAAATGAAAAAAAAAATATCTCCCACCATGATGGTAAAAATTGGCCTCCACCAATCATTAGGAAAAGTCCTGTACGTACCATACTACAGATACAAAAAATTCTTAACTTTATTCAATTACGTAATGGATTGTACATAATCTATTATTATAAAAACATCATATTATAAAAAGTTATAACTTAACAGCAGATAAATCAAAGAAAGGATACTGGCAATAATAGTAACGCGTATTCTTATAAAAGTGATATCATCATTATTGTCATGCGGAAAGCTAAAAAAGAAAAGTAACTTAATGATCGATAATAATTCTACGTAAGAACTCATCAGACATTGTCTTCTCCTTATATAATTCCACGGGTACTTTTATAGAGCAATCAAGACAAATGACTATACGTGTTACCAAAAAGGCACAACTTTTACTAGCTTTATCGAACACAAACGTCATTTCTATGAAGCTACCAAAGAGTTTTGAGTTTTTTTTAAGTATATTTATCAAGTTATAAAGTTCATACACTTAAATCCTTTTTTTTTCTTATCTTCCACCAAAGTAACAATAGTTTTAAACTGTATTTTTTTAACTATTATTATTGACTACTAGGTATAAACGCGAATATGGAGCTGATAAATTGTCCGTCAAACTAATAAATTTTTAGAAAATCGGATCCGTATTTCGTTGGCTCACTGAAAAGGAATTATTATCATCCACAACATATCCTATAGGAACATGTCTGTGCGCTACATAAAAAATATATTTTCCAATCGCTCGAATGAAAAAAAAAAGCAATCAACGAGTGAGACAGTTTCACTTCATTCAGGTACAATTTACTTACTGAATTTAAATTATTATTTATTAATAGGAAAATCGGGATTTATTTTACCATTAAAATGATCCTGCTGCATGCACAACATGCACACATTATATTTTTATGGTTATCTTTATGGATACATATAGAAACTGTGTGTAACAAGTGTTTGATTTACCTGATTTTTTTTATTCATATGATACCCAAAGAAGAACAAGATAAAATGAAAAGGCTTCTGTCCTGGATTTATATTATAAAGAAGGTCGCTATTGGGAATGATCTAGCTGGACCAAAAAAAAATATGACCTGAAACCAGACTTGTCTCAAACTTTACGAATCGTGTTGCTATAGTTTTATACTCATCATATATCTTAAAGGTCATATTAATAATGGATAAACTCTATTTTCAGGTACACATTTTTTTTATTGTGTCTACAATAACTTCAGCAAAAACACAATGAGATAAGTATTTGAAATGATTACAAAAAAAAATGGTCTTCTTCTTGACTTCACTGAGTAACAATTTTAAATGTCCTTTATGCATAATAACAAGATCGTCGTCATGAGTATGATTGTAAAAGAAGAGAACAATTATGATTTTATATCACAGGTGCTGTGTTATATTACTAGAATAGGAATAAGCCTTCTTCTTCTATTAAGATTACCCACCTTCTTTCTCTTTCTTTGCCGACAAATACCTAATTTGTAGAGGCTTCTATGCATTCTTATTGGTAAATGACGTTGCTACGCAGGATTTTTTTTCCGACTTTAGCCTAATTTCAACCCAGCAGGTGCCGGCCCCCCCAACATTGTACCTTTTCCGTTTATTATTCTTCTCCCCCCCCCCAAATAACCCCGCACAGTTGGTTTTATATTTATAGGTTATTTAAAAGAAGAAGAAAAAAAAGGGGTATATATATAAGAGCTTTGTATCTCCTTTTTTTTTCTTTTATTTTTGTTTCTTCCTTCATTAATTTATTTAAATATACAACTTCTTTAATATAATTTCACAACTTCTTTTTTTCTTAAAACAAATCATCAATCAATCTACATAAAGGAAAATAAAAAGATGTCGCTTATTACTCATATATCTCATGTATCCCGTCAAACCATTTTTCCTACTTTGAACCGTTGTACAAGCCATCGATGTGCTTCTGTATTAGCGTCAATGCCACCAAAACCTATTGAAGATCAACCACGACAACAACATCAAAATACACTCGGTCATATCGTTACTCCAGCTTCCGTTCCATTAACAACTCCTTCTAATAATGCTTTCCATCCAGATTTTATACCCAAATCAGTCAAGGCTCGTCTTACTTTGGATGAACTTAAAGAAGTTTTAGATACCTCCAAAACTCTTTTAAATCATTTACAATCCGAGTATTTGGAACATCAAACACTTCAAGATACCATGGTTGAACTTACAAAAGAACAACAAGAACTTTTAAAATTTTTACGTAAAGAATCATTTAAATTCAAAAAGAATGATGATGAAAGTTCATCATAAATGGGGTCTCTTTACTTCTTGTTATTTTTATCGATCTTTATTTATTGTTTATTATTTTATTTTTATTTTTGCATTTAACAACAACAACTCTTTTTTTTCCTTATCCTCATATTCTCTTTTCATCCATCATTATATCTTTTTGATATATATAAGCGTAAGCATATCTATTACATTTTATACAAAACATTCATCCATTCTGCATATCCAAGCAATAAAACAAATTTCATCCATTTCATAACTACATCATAATAAAAATACTATTTTTATAAAAAAGAAGCATGAATCGTTTTTTTAAAAAACTATATTTAATAATAACAATTTGTACATATTAAGAACGATGATCTTGGGAGATAATCATCAATCTTTTTTTAAGAGGGATAATAAATGAAAAAACATGTGTGAGGGAGTTTTTATGTTATCTAATGTGGGTGTTTTATGATTAGTGATAAGATGTTGATAATAATAATAAGGATAATAATCTATTTGTTTTTTTTTTCATTTATAGTTTCGTCAGTAATCCCATTGCATCTTCCATATCATTGTTCACTTTTTCAAATTCTCGTTGTGCAGCTTCTACTTGTTCAAGTGATTTCTATTATAAACGCTTTTTTTTAGTTTACTTGTCTTTTTTTTTTTTATTCATAAACCCATTCTTTACTTTTCCCCCCTCCTTTAATAATGGTAATAAAATAATAATAATATATAATATATATTTTACCACATTGCCTTGTCTTGCTTCTTGTTTTTTCTTTTTGGCAGGATTCAAGTGGGATGATAAATCGGTCATGAGATTATCAAGTTTATCAGTTAATTCCTCGTTTTTTAACTTGATTTTCTTTGGATTTAATTTAGATCGTTTTTGTGTTGTGGTTTTTTCATTAGACTTTTTTGTTCGGTCATAAGGTTTTGCTGTTTTCTTTGAATCTCTTCGTTCTTTCGGCATTTTTATTATATATAAATGAAATTAATGAAGTAAAGGAAAAAACAAAAAAAAATCCCAAGGTTTCGAGGCTGGAGGCTTGTTTCTATGCTCCGCTCGCATAATCTTACGGGAATTCTTTTTGGGCAGTTTTTTCTAGAAGCAGTGCGTTACACCATTTCTATTTTCCTAAATGACGGAGCTTCATGGGCAACGATAAAACTTATAGTTGATTATTCTTAAAATAATAATATGAATATCACTTTAACAGAAAAGAGTAGTGGCTATATAAGTGGAAGCGTTTCTTTCTGACCAACCTCCATGTCTATTTTGATTTTTATTCTCTCGTTGATTCTCATTCTTTCCCTATTTTTTGTGCTGTCCATTCAGCCAATACATCTCCTAGTATATTCCAAACTTTGGATCGTGATATAGGTTTCTTTTCTACTGTAGTTAATATATGATGGTTACTGCTTTTAAACTATTTCTACAAAAGAATTCTTCATTCTAAGTGTATATATTTTTAACTCTATGCAGTATTCATCAACACTCTTCCTCGTCGTCTACGTATCAAAATGCACAACTTTGGCCACCAACCACTATATATCCGTACAACACCAACAACTGGTAAAACAGAAGCCTCAGTGGAAGAACAACAGTATACTGGAGGGAAAAATGGGCGTCCTAATAAACAACACCCTGACACGTCTAAAACTATTATTTCAGCATTATTATATGCAGATGATGCAGCACTAATTGCCTCACCAAATGACATGCAACTTCTTCTCAATACAGCAGAACAACATTCTCGTGATTACGGATATAGATGGCATTCATCCAAATGTGCTATTATTAATCCAAAGTCCACAATTTCAACACTACCTACAACATATCACCTATACAATCAACCTGTACCAACAACAAGCTGCTTTCAGTATCTTGGCTTGCCATTCACCAGTACTGGTATTGATTACAATCAACTAGTCCACCAGCGAACTACGAAGGCCACAGGTAACATGGCATTATTACGACAGCTAGGGATTCATATATATGGTGTGGGTCTTTGGCCTGCTTTGCGTTCCTACCGCACATTTATACGTCCAGTACTCGAATATGGTCTCGCAATACCAGCATTATCCCCTAGTCAGCTAGAAAAACTTGATAATGCTCAAAAAGGTTGAATTAAAATGTCTCTAAATCGCAAAACATCAAAACACTCTGCCACCATTGTTCCCTTGGTTATGGCTGATTTACCATCAATGAAACTTCGAACTCGTACGCTCCAACTAAAGTTCGCAGCTCGCCTTCAAACATTGCCAGTATCATCAATGGCTAAATCAATCGAATTGTCTTTTTTGTGGGATCAAAAACACCCCAACAAGTAATGGAAAAGGATAACCACCAGCAATCCATTTCATCAACGCTTTAATAAATTACGCAACAGCCACAACCAACCAAGAGACCCAGTTGCCACAGCAATTCAAGAAAAACGAGACGAAGAATACATTTCACGACGCAATACATTTAAAACCATTAATTGTCTACGCACTAAGCGTATCATCGATCCGATTCTTTATCTGCCTTCTTTTTCTAAAGATCGTCACCGACTTATTAAATGGCGTATGCATTGGCTTCCATCCTATCCTCTGATTGCCGATGTGGACATCAAGCAGCTCATCGAACTTATTTCACACATTGTCTTCTCCTTGAACCACTTATGCAAGATTTACTGGATAAATTCGGCACCGTTCCATTATTATCGCACAACATACAACCTTTGGATCACATTCTCAACAGTCTTCCCCGTTCTGAGGTGGGACTTGCTACGGGTAATTGGTCAAAAATATGGCCAGCTCTGATTCAAGTACTTCAGAAAATTGATTTTCTGAGCCATCCAGATGATATATTTGATGATGACGAACCAGCACCAGAAGAAGCTATAGATAGTATTCCTACAACAACAATCGACACCATTGAATAACTCATTTTACATTTGTATTCTCTTTTGCTCCCTCTTATCTTCGTCATCTTCTACAGCTTATCTTCTTTACTGCTTAATTATTTATATTCCTTTTTTCTACTCATTATTTTGATCTCTTTATTGTTTTCTATTTTTTTTTCACACCATCCTATGTCTCTACACATTAGTATAACTTTTCCTCCACAGGAGGTTTTTTTAATTATTATTTTTACTTCCCCACCAACTTTATTCTTTAACTTTCTATTCACATCGTACCGCAAGGAAGCGACCAGACACCTATAGGTGCCAGTCATTTCAGTCTTCCACTTTAATAAAATATAAATTTTAAACTATATTTTTAATTGGCGACGACTATTGTTCTGGTCACCGAAGAAAAATAAATAAACTCTAAAAAACAGTATCTATATAGTAACAACACATTGTTTTAATTTGCGGGTTATCGCAGCAAATAATCGTTTCTTGGTTGTAAAATACGCGAATTAAACTCTTTACGCTTGTCAGTAACATTAACTTGAATGAACAAATTTCAATGCCTTTTTATTAATTTTCAAAGGAAAAGAATTAAGAGAAAAAATTAAATAAATAAGAGATTAATATTTCAATATCCACATCAATATACTCAAAGAATTGATGTTTGTAAACACAAAAAAAAAAAAAAATCCACAATTCTAGCTAAATGTAATTATGAATCACGATAACTATTTTTAAGATCTTTATTTGAACAAAAGACTTGACTGTAGAAATTATCATATGAACAATGAAAAATGTATAGCTTTCACACAATCTTTTTATTTTCATAGACAGCACAACATTTTATAGCAAATGCTCCTATAACAAGAATATTTTGTGTTTGTAAAAAAAAAACGCTATGAGTACGTATATTATAATATATCTTTTAAATAATGTAAAATTACTTTGATATAATATGTTCAAATGTTCCCCCTTTCCCCCTTCCGAAGAAAAAAAAAGATCGACGCTGTAAAAGAAATTTACTTGTCAAAAAGGTCAGTTATCGCCTGGATATTATTTTTCCGATGACAAACTAGTGATATTCTTTTTAATGGTCATCAGTATGTAGCAAGAGGCATTCGGAATTTTTGTTATGGTACTTGGTGATTATTTCTCGGATTCCAAAATGACTTAATCTACTAGCTTTTACACAACGGAAAATGCCTTATTCATTTAGCTCATACAGTAGTATTTTACAGAGTAATATAAAAGCAGGAAGAAAAGAGAGGTTCTTTTTTTCTCAAACATTAAAAATTAATCTCGGTATACATACAGCCACAGTATCTTTACGCAATCTGTAAAACTCTTTTATATACAACAGAATAAGCTTTTATATAATAGTAAAAATTATACGTCTTTTCTTATTTCTATCTTCTGATCATCTATGCCAGAATGTTTGGTCTTGTTCGTAATGTTAAATTCTTCAACAAGTTCACAATATGGCAAGCTTGTATTGAAAAGTGATTTTATGGATAAAAGCAAAAATATAGTTTAGAGAAGTCACTCCAGATATTTATTTCATAAATACAAAGAATAGAGTCTATCAGTAGAGGTGTTTATAATGATAGACCATGATATTGCAACAACTGTATGTGAAAACCATCTCTGGGGGGACAGTCTTGAAGCAAAAATTAAGTAAAATGTATTTTATGCATTGCTGTGGAACAAATTTTGCTGAGTTGGTGGGATATTAAAAAACGCCGCAGCGTGCCAAAATCGTTTTTCTTTTCTTTTCTCTCTTCTTCTTCGACACCTCCCTCCAGGCTTTAGGTGGCCAAAGGAATTTGACGGAACTCAGGACTTCATCTATGCCACTTGAGATGTTGTTGCTGTTTTATTTTTTTCTTGTTTGTGCATGCTAAACTGGCTATTGTCCTTGGAAGCGATGTACCCCAGGTGCGTGGGTGAAGTTCCTGAATGTGGAGGGGATAGGGTTTTTTTTGACTTTATCAGAGCGCTTCAGAATTCAACATTCCTGGACGAATGGAGTTAACCGGGTCAGAACAAAGGGATGACATTTTTGATAACGTTTACTCTTGCCGGAGCTTGGGATGGACCACCCCTAGGACTTTCGGATGTGCTCGATGCTGGCCGCGCCTTTCGAAATCGGGCAAGCACACAAACTACAAAAGACATAACTTTTCCAGGGTATTATGTAGTTAATTCTGCAGCTTAACTGGGTAAACCACTGCATTGTAAGATCTAGCCCCTTGGATCTTCGACTTGCGTCCCTCAATGTAACCCTAACTGATTGCCATGGTTACGAGGCAGAAGTGGTTTCTTGTTTTTTGTTTCATAACTTTACCTCATTTTTGCGAGGTTTTTTTTTGTCAAGTGGCGGCAACCTAGTTTATTAGCAAAAAGGCAAGTATTTTTTTTAAAAAGTTTTTAATGGGGAGAGAGAAGAAGTGTGTGTTGAATGAATGTCAAGTAAATAAAATAAGTATATTTTACTAATCAATATTTTTTATTGTTATTGTTTTAAATCTCTATGGAAACGCTTTGAGTCGGTTGGCGATCTTCATGACGACGCGGAGAGAGTATGTCTAGTGGCTCGCGTTCTGGACTTTACTGCGCATACCTATTTTGGTTTTTCCAATGGTATAGTACGACCCTTCCCTTGCACAAAAGATGTCTTAGCGCATGTATTGTTTCAGAACGTTGAGAACACCTTCACTGAGGTGTTGGGTTGTGGAGAAACCAAACACATTTTTTTTGGGAATAGCTAGCCTTCCACCTTCTCGTGGTTATTCTCGTTAATCAAGTTATATTACTATATCTTGAGAACTAAGAGGAGGCTTATTATCAATTATTATAATAAATAAAAATGTTATTATGGATTAATTTGTTTTTACTGATGAAGTGGTGTAATGTATATTTGTGGATGCTGCTGTTGGCGGTGTTGGTTGATCTATTTTTTTCCACTTGGGTGCATCTATTGAAGCACATTATTGATATAAGAGAATGAGGGGTGGGTAAGATATATATTATGCCAACTAACACTGGACCCTCTTTTTTTTGTTGTCTGATAAATTTACAACTGGAATTTCTAAACTTTTTTTTACCTTCATCACAGTTGCATGCATACATATACGAAAATAGCATAACTATCAAGTTGGATTGCTTGGAAGAGCATTGTACTGGTATAAGCTACCAATCTAACTATACTGTACAACAGCAACATTCATGTTTGTACACCACAAACAAGTATTAAAATTATGTTCAGCGATTTTCTCTCAAGTTGTACAACATTTTCCTTCTCTCACTAAGTAATGATTCTTCATATATATACTTTTAGAATAGAATTTTTCTTGCTTATAGTTACGTGCGATATACTGCCTTTTAGCTTTTTTTTATATAAATCTACATTAATATAGTGTAAACGAGATAACTGTCATTCTACAGTTGCACTTAACATTACTGTATTACGTATTTGAATATATTATTTGCAGTTGGCGATGATAACAGCAAGACATATTTTTTGCTTGATATATCATTATTACGTACCTACCAAAATAGGTCCAAGTGAGTACTTGTTGAAATACCACAAAATATCAGTCTCGTATCAAACAAGTAAGCATTAACTGCATACCGATAGAATCATTTCATTATATTCATGAACTCCGCTACGAGGATAGTTCAAAAACAATGCCGTGTACTTCAGGTTTATTATGAGAAGAACAAAGAAATAACTGGTCGTTTGTTTACATGGGACTTTTGTGTAGACCTATTCATCTGATTTGAGTGTTTTTATTAGCTTGAAAATCCATACTGCAAGTGACAACAATAAAATAATGAGAATGCCATTGATGCAAATCCATAATAAACGCAACTTGTTTTTCTCTTCACGAATAAACAATCATTCTTTAACAGAATCTCCTTTTCTTTGTCCTTTTTATTTCTTTGTTTCCCATTCGTGAGAGAATTGCTGCTTCTTGAAGAATATAAAACCCAATTTTTTTAAACGACTTTATTTTTTAATTATTCATCTATAATTCCTTTGTATTTCTCATTTAATAGCATCTCGAATATCCACTTTATATATACTGTACATACATCAATCACTACTATGAACCACGACAATCAACACCAAAACTCTTTTGATTTGTTGCCTCATCTTCCTAATGAGCTTGTGCTCAATATTTTTTCGTATCTTAACTTTTTTTCAATTTCTTCAGTGGCTCGATGTAAGTCGGTATTGGCGCAATCAATTGATGAACGTTGTCTGGGTGAGGATGGAAAATGTATTTTTCCAACAAACACCCATACTCCAGAATCTTAACAATATTGAAGAACAGTGTTTGGTTGGACGGTGGGTTTATGAATTGCCAATACCACATATTGTTATGTCACAGGCAATGGCGATTTTAACATCATTGATTACCAACCGCCATTGTCAAATTCAGACAGCAGGTATGTAATTTTGTTTTGCCTTCCAACTAATTTAAAGAACTAAAAAATTGTATCAACTTATGTGATATTTTAAACACATGTATAATTTTGTAGTAATGCACAGAGCTGGATTTGACTACATTTACCATTTCTTTCAATTAAATTTCACCACGCTACAAAACCTCTTCCTACATCAAACTACTTTTTCTTCTGACAACGCCGGTATGTTTTTCACTTTGATCGCCACAAATTCTACGTTACGTAACTTCCATCTTCACCGAATACACCTTCTCTCACATTTTCTTTATACTCGCAACCAGATTCCTTTCCTTACAAGACTTACAATTGATCACATAGACGCAGGTGATGCAACTACTCTTTTTTATTTATTAACGACATTTTGCAACAGTCCATTTATTTACAAGAGCTAGTATTCGGACCTAACATCTTTTTCCGAAATCACATTACAAATATCATTGAACTTTGTCCACCAACTTTACTGTCCTTTACCATCTCCGTCAATGATGCCATTACGCCACGACCTTCACAACCTACAACATCCGCATCATATACATCCGCTTCAAATTCTCTCCCTCGACTACGACATACACACTCTCCAGGCACCCGCAATCGATATAAACGACTTAAATGGGATATCTTTCCATGTCACCAACTTCCTCCAATTCTTTCATATCCGCGTGCCTTGGGGTAGATCAAGAAACTGGCATCAAAACATTAATGTAAATAATGTTCTTGCTGTTCTTATTTCCCAATGCCGACAACGACGTGTTGCATACTGGGAACAGCATATTACAGAGGTAATCTTGGCTACTTTTAGTTGAATTACCTCATTTACAAATCATTCATTTCGATCTCCACCATCATCGTCATTCACCCCCGACTCACGCATTACAAACCTTTTTCCAAGTCGTCCCTTTCAACCAACTAACCGAAATAATTCCTCCTTCATGCTCGCCCTCGTCTCATAAATCTTGACACCGAACAGACCATTTATACCCACTTCCCAAATGTCATAATTTACATCCCACACCGATAAACTTTATCATTTTATAAATAAAAATATTCTTTCCTTAATATAGTAATATAATATTAGTATAGACGACGTAATTAAAGATAATTTTATTTCCTCGCTTATTTTGTATCAAAGGATTCAGATTATTCTATTGACGGAAGTACTGTATAGTAATGTTTAGTTAAGAGTATTATCAATTTTGTCGTACGTAGAATTCTTATTTTCAACGATAATTTGTCCATTGTTTAGAAGTTTTCCTGTTTGTTGAAAACACGTATATCCTCAAGGACACAAAGCTTATCATTCCAATCCAATAGTTTTGACTTCTTGGCTTGCGTACCACATTTACGTATGTACTTGAAGAACCTGAGTAGCAAAAGGTGTTTCTATTTACAAAAATTAAAACAATTGATTTCAGTTTTAAAAAGAGAAAAATACTTAACGAGCATTCAAGTTCCCTTCATCAAAAACCAAGAAGTAGCTACGTGACTAACGTTGGCTGTGGGATTTCCTGAATTAAATATCGTGCGAAATTTTGAATTCTTCCTTGTCGTCTCACCCACCACTATTTTAACGGCAAAATCGATCATAGTATAGAACTATGTATTGTATTGTGTCAAATTGACTTTTCCAGTAATAGTTTAAACTTTTTTCTTATTTTATTTTTGCTTTTATCATATGTACAAATAACACTACTTTTGAATATAAATCCACCGAGAATTATTTCGCCCCCCCCATATGATTATAGTATCATATTGTAGACTGGTTGAATTGAATAATTACGCTGACAAAAATTTTCTGACACAGTTGTTCAGAAAATAGAAAAAGATATAATGCTGTTCATTACTTTATAGCAGTTTATTCAATGTTTATGCACGTTATTACCTATATAAAATGGTTTTTAGGCACATTGTGTAAAAATCTATAATTTTTTTTTCAGCGTTTTCTGTCTATAAACTAATAATATAAAGCCCTTAATATAAAGAACAAGTGAGAAAGATACTTTTTATTATACGTACAGTATGCTATTTACATTGCTTTATTATCATTAAAAGGTGTTTTTGTTCAGAAAGTGATTACGGAAGTTAGTACGTAGCCTCAGTATTATAATAAAAGATACTATTGGTAGCTCCACGTATTACAGGCAGTGGCGGGCAATGTGCGTAGCATGCTAGACGAGATTACGATGTATGAAACAATATATATATATATATAAACAGTGTGAACTTCTTTTGCACAGTGGCAAATAATTAGTTTCATTTGTTGAAGATGTAAATAATAGCAATTGGAAAGTGGGTATAAATGATATGTTTGGTACCCGGATTAATGAGGTAAGTACGTCGAGTATAATTTTCGTTAAGTTGGTCAAAACAAACGTTTTGAAAAAAGGATTATAATGTGCGACTGGGTCGTGATGAATAACGGTAATGATAGAGATCAAAGTGGATGATTTTTAAATGTGAGAGTTCAGTCAAAACACCCAAAATCACCTCAGTGATGTGCTGTTTCCAGTATACAATACGTAGTTATCGTCATTGAGAAATGAGAGCAACAAGAACGTCTATTATATCAATTTTTCACGCTACTTTACCCAGAACCTTTCTATGAAATGGTTTTTTTATGCCCGCCTCTTTTTTTTTTATTATTATTATTTTGTTTAGGGTTATATAATATTTTTACATTATGCTTTTAACCCGCTTTCAGTTCACACGAACTTCTTTTAGGTTTGTAGCTCCTCATTACCGATCTACATTATTTCGAACAATGTCAACTATGAAAGCTGTTATTGTTGAAAAACCAGGATCGCCTGAACAATTGACATATAAAGAAATTCCACGTCCACAAGCTAATGAGAACACGATCGTAATCAAGAACCATGCCATTGGTATGAATCTTTAATATAATGCATTATAGTTATACAGAAACATCTATTATTGTATATTCACTTTTTTTTTTCATGGGATAGGTATTAATTATATTGATACGTATCATAGAAGTGGACTTTATACTCTTCCTTTACCTTTTGTTGTAGGTCGTGAAAGGTAATACTTTTATACTACTGATTGATAAATAACGTATAGAAACCTCCTCCCCCCATTGGTTCTTAAACGTTTTTTTTAACACTAATTTTTTCTATAGTGCAGGAGAAGTAACTGAGGTTGGACCTGGTGTCCAAGATTTTAAAGTAGGTGATCGTGTCGTTTATATTGGTGGTGAAACTTATTCAGAATATACTGAAGCCAAACCAGCAAGTACAGAAAAAATTACAAATGATATATCCTACGAAACAGCTGCTGCTGTAGGTCTTCAGGGATTAACTGCATTGACGCTTGTTCGTCATTGCTATCCTGTCAAAAAAGGAGGTAACTCATTATGATCAATTTTTGCCATTGTTTCGAAGTAAAAATTCAACTTTAAAAATAATTAAACCCTAACTATTTGTAATAGATTATATTCTTGTTCATGCTGCTGCAGGTGGTGTTGGTTTGATTTTATGTCAACTTGGCAAATATTTTGGAGCTACTGTCATTGGAACAGTTAGTACTGCAGAAAAAGCTGCTTTAGCACGCGCTAATGGAGCCGATTATGTGATTAATTATACTCAAGAAGATGTAACTGCTAAAGTAAATGAAATTACAAATGGATTAGGTTGTCATGCAGTTATTGATGGTGTTGGTAAATCCACTTGGGATACTTCACTGGAATGTACCCGTCGTCTTGGTACTATGATATCCTTTGGCAACGCTTCTGGCCTTGTACCACCAGTAAGTTACTTACTTTTTTTTTTCTTATCATAGTATCTTGTCATTACAAGTAATATAAAAGCCCATGGACGCATTTATATAATACAAATTTCTCTCTTTTTTTGGCATTAAAGATTCCTATTTCAATTTTGGCACCTAAAAATCTCAAATTGATGCGTCCTCAAATATTTGGATTTTTGGCTACAAGAGAAGAATCAAAAAGATGGTGGGGTGAATTATTTGAATTACTTGCCAAGAATGTAATCAAAACAAATATTTATAACATTTATGATTTGAAGGATGCTCAACAAGCACATATTGATATTGAAAGTAGAAAGACTACTGGAAAACTTTTGCTCAAGCCATAAAATATATATATATATATTAAATAGTTGTATCATTTATATATTACTATAAATCATAATAAAAAAAAATTGATTTACATTCCATGACACATTATACATATATATAAATATAGAATGTCTTTTTTTTTTCTATACAATAAATTGAAATATAAAATTGACTACATGATCAGTTTACTTTGATACCATTGTTCCATAATATTACTGATATGATATTAATATATATATATATATATATATATAAAGGAAGAAGAGAACCTCGATCCAAAATGTGATTTAATGTTTATGTTTATAATTACACAAATAAACTTTGTTAAAAAAAAAAAAATACGTACGTAATAATAATTTACAGTTCTCGTTTATTCTGTTGTTCAGAAAAAAAAAAAAGGAATTGATAGACATTTTTATATATACAAGAAATAACAATAAAAAAATATAAAGAAAATAAGCCGAAATAACAAATGTTGGAATAAGAAAAAAAAAAAAAGAGTGTGGTATCTAATAATAAAACTGGGATCCCTTATGAATTTGTGGAATAGCCCGGTGGAGATCCACGAGATAATGATAACCTATTACCTGCAAATCTACCTGATAAGGATGATGGGGTTGATGGTGATAAGGATGAGGATGATACAGGTCTATTTTTTTTCTTTTGTTGTTGTCGGTACACATCTTGATGTTTTCCTATACCATTTGGAGAATTAATTTCATTATTGTTTTCCTGATCGGATGATACTTTGAGACAAGGGCATGAATTACATCGACCCCAGAATTTTTCCTTGGTGATAGATGAGCGTTGTAACCAAAACTCGGTATTATTGGTAGATAAAGCCGTTTTACCAGCATCAATGGTTTCGTAAGATGGAGGAGGGGGCAAGATAGTTTGTCGTTCATCTTCAGATACAAGACGACAATCCAATATCCGTATTGATGTTGTAAGTGTCACCTCATACATTTCGCCATCACATTCATATGCTACGATTAAATGCAACCAATGACGAATCGTAATGCTTTCATGAGACATAGTGGGTCGTAACAAGTGATTACATGTTGGAATCGGCATAATAAAATGTCCTTCAAAATACTCGCCCACTTGTAATGGTTGATCCAATGATTTGAGATTTAATAACTCGCCAGAAGTAGAGGTATTTATATCATCCGTATTTCCACCAGTCATTGATGAACTTATATAATTACTACTGCCATGACAATAGTCTATAAGTGGTACCTCTCCTCGCTCTTGCTCTACCTTTTGTCTAAATAATTGAACATTTCGTCTTGCTGTATTATTGTCTTCTAAATTGGACCAATTTCGACGATGATGACGGTAACGTCGATCCAATACTGGACCCTGTGGCTGTTGTGATTGTTCTTTGTGTTTCTTTTGTTGTTGTTTTGACTTGTTATTATTTATTTCTGATAAAGTCGAGTCTACACAACTACTATTTTCATCATGTTGTGTAGGATGTCCATAAGCCCACTTGAGCAGTACATTGAGTGTTTCGGTTGTAGTTCGAATTTCAGGTTGTCCACCAAGAGCACTGGCGTGATCACCGGGTGTTTTCATGCAATACTCTCGTCTTTCTTGAATACGTGTTACAATAGAACGAATGGTTATATTTTTCAGCGTAGGCTCAAGCAGTACTGCAACACCAATTCGAGTACCAATAGCAATGGCCGTACGATCAATGCTTAAGCGATAACGAAGACCATTCTCACCATTGGGTTGTTGATCCCAATCTTCTACAGTTCGTCCAGTAAATGAATGTGCAAGATGATCGTGTTGTTCGTCAAGATCTAATCCGATACCATAAAAACGATCCAAACTTGTTCTTCGATGTTGTGGTTGAGAAAGATCATTTTCATCATTCATATTGTGAGTGTTGTTGTCATTCCTGATACCCATCATCATATCATATTCACTATTAGGTTCAGGTGTATCTAATGATGATCGTTGGTGTTCTTGTTCCATTCGTATATCATAATTTGGATGACGTGGTTCATCCATCATTGTTTCACCGTTTGTCAATGTTTGGGCGATAAGTCCAGCTGGTAAACTGGGTGGTGTAAGTTCTATAGCTCGAACGAGTCGTACTGGAACTGTAACTATCGTTTTGGGTTTCTTGTTAAATCGATCAAGAAATGAGGTTGTCAAGGCTGTTTCTTCATATGCTCTACGTAATGATGCTGTAAGATTATATACAATATCGAGACGATCAGGTATATACAAAGTACTTGGAAGGGATCCTGTTATAGGAAACTCGAAAGGAAATCGTTGAATGCCACTAGGCATAATGCCTTTTGAGTTAGGTGGTAAAAGTGATAGTTCAGTCACGTGGAGTTTTGTTTCGATGGGTTTTCCCAATGCACGACCATTCATGATATCTATTTTTTTTTAACAACAACAATATTTCAAGTAATATTAGTTACGTAGCTTTGGGTAAAATACATTATAAAACATATATGTTGAAATGGGAAAAAAAAAGATGAGTCTTATAATATGTAGATCATCATAAAAACTAATGGATAAGAATGCAAAAGAGAACGTGAAGGTCTTTTATATATATATCTATATATTATAATTAAACATTTTACCTCTCCATGGATAATAGGTTTGAATACCTTTAAATACAAGTGTAATGGGACCCTGAATTGCTGTATCCTTTGTAAAATTAACAATTACTTCACCACGAATAATTCGAGTACCCGTACTTTTCCCAAGAAATAAGATAGGTTCATCTAGTACAACACTCAAAACATTATTTCGACCAAGACCCAAAAAATTATTATTCTTTGACATTTAAAATACTTGTATAATATAGAAAGAAAAGAATGTAAAAAAAAAAAAATGAATATTTTTTGGTTTGAAAAAAAAAAAATAGGGGGAAAAGGAATAACTTCAATATTGTTCTCTTGTCCCTCCGACAAACTGATGATCAGCGTTACCCAAATGTAGATTACCAAAACGTCGTAAAAAAAAAAAAAAGTTAACCTGTGACTAATAAATATGAAACCATGATTCAATGATACTCTTTAATTCCTGTTTTTGATTCTTTCATGCGCTTTTGAAAAAAAAAAAAAAGGTCTTTGCATTGTACAACCAAAACTGAATATATTACATACTGACTATTTCTTTTTTCTTTTTTTGCTATTTACATACATGCAACCAACACTTTACTTATTTTAAGCTTCTTAAAAGATCCTCCCCCTCATTATCCAAATAAGAGTAAAATATATAAAAACGTTTCTTTCATCGATGAGTAACAGTGATGATCAACCAATTAAATTAATCAGCTGGGTTTTTTCTCTCCGCTTTTTGCATTAAAAAACAAATTAACTTTCTTTAAGGGAACAGGTAAAAATGAAGAATTCTCTCTTTATTATTGAATCATTCCTTTTAATATGATAAGAAATAATGAATATACTCTTTTTTTTTTTTACAATATAATAATTTGTTAATATTTCAAAAAAGTGAAATAAGTTTTTATACAGTTGTAGTACAGAAAGAAAAATAAATAAAATAAAGTGTTATTGTAAAACTTCCAAAAGTAAAGGATTCATAGGGTCACATGGTAAAATTGTGAGACCTGTTTATATTTGAGATTAGACATTGTTTCTTGTGTAATAATCATGAAGAAGCACTAAGAGTAGTATCATAGATATATAGGTATTTATTTTACATTATGTAATAAAATAGTAGAGTAATATACTAGATTCTAAATACGTAGTGACAGTAAAGTCTTATTATCTATAAAACTATAAACAAAATCCATAATATCATATTAGATACCAAAAATAATAATTATTGTGTTGCCTTGGTAACTCACAGTTTATAGTAATTATATTCAAACCATGATACGATATAAAAATTAGAGTTGTGAAATAAAAAGTAAAATGATTCCTTATCAGGAATAGATAATAAATCTTTCAACTTCATTTTAAAGTTACACAATTAATGCTTGTGTTTAAATGTAACATTCTCACTGTAATATAATTTACACCATCAATACGTAAGAAATATCATTTCCATCGTGTACATTACAATAAAAATAGGGGGTTCCCCCACCCCTTCTGTTTCAACTTTTTTTTTTAGAAGAAGAAGAAAAATATATAAAAAGGGTTGTTGGTGTTGATAGTAGGGTGGAGAGAGAGAGAGAGAGAGAGAATAATGGAAAAAAAAATATACAGTTCTTTTTTTTTTCTGACTACAAAAGACAAAAAAAAAAAATTGAATAGGGATATGAAGGGAAAAAAAATCGTCAGAGAATTGTTTATATATAAATATAAATATAAATATAAATATATATATATGAAATGATAGATGAATGAAAAAGTATAATAACGTAAAAAAGAAGATAAGGGACACAAAAACGATAAAAAAAAAGGTAGAAGAAGGAAGAGGATGAATAAATGATGAAAGAGAAAGAAGACGATTGTAAAAAAAAAAAAAAAAAAAGGGGAGGACAGGGGATGGGTGAAAGATAGCTTCGTTTTTTATTTTTTATTTTAACCTGTAGGTTTTTGTTGTGTTGTATCGTACATTCTAATGATTTTACCTTGATCTGTATCACTTTGAGAGAATGCATACCCTCGTGATTGTTTTAATCGTTGAATTTTTCGAACTTTATTGACTGCTTGTCTGAATCGATCCATACGAGGTCGATAATCAGGTAAATTAAGTTTTTGAATTTCTTGTATATAATGATAACTTCGTGTTCTATACATGCGCTTATAGCTTTAAATGTAATAAGATATTTAATAAAACAAGATAGATTTTTTAATCCAAAAAAATAAATAAATAAATAAATAATAATAACTTACTATTTCCACAAATAATCACGAAGAATACAAATAAATGGAACTAAAATGACAAATAACCAATAATTGAGGTTACCATATAATGCAGGAATAATACCAACATATTCAAGGAAAATACCCCATGGAAGCATGGGTCCTACATAGGCAACAAATGGTAAAAAGATAAACCAAATCAAAAATGATCCTACAAATGCAATAACTGCATATTTTGTCCACATACTTAAAAATAATAATAATTTAGTTTAATTTTACAGTTTACATGATCTATTTTAAATAATAAAACTTACTCTGTAATAAGTGCACCCTTATATAAGATGGTTGCAAGAGTTGCTGTAAAAATAGCAGTACCAGCCCACCAATGTCCTCCAGTCCATCCATTTACAAAGTCAGCATCATTCATAAATGCCGCCATTCCAATAAAATACAAAAGCTAAAATATTAATTCCCCTTTGGTTAGTTTTTATATCTTATAATTCTTTTATATGTATATATATATATAACTTACAGAAGAATGATATACAGCATTTAAGATCCAGCCCCAAAATCGTTTTTGATTAAAAAATTCATTATTTTGACCAAGCATATACATTTGTGGATATTTATCTAATAATCGTGCAGCAGCAAATTGATCAAAAATACCAATAACCATGGGTGGAAGAATAGTAAAAATAACATTAAAACAAGACATTGTCCAGGATTCATAAAGTGTCTGACCAGAGAATCCATTAAATATCGTATACTAAAAAAAAAAAAAAAAAAACGTTAATAATTTAGTTCACACGAAATGCTAGTTTAAAAGGGGAAATAAATAAATAAAAAAAAACGTACCCAGAATTGTGTAAGATAAAGAGCAACGTTTTTATAAAAGTAAAAGAAAATCATTTTACTAAGACGTTGATAAGCCCAAGAACCATGAACAAGTAATAACTTGCGTAAGAAACGAAATTGAGCAATACTAAAATCGGCACTTCGAGCAGCTTGTAAACCTTCGACACCACTAATACCTACACCCACATGAGCTGCTTGAATCATAGAAACATCATTAGCACCGTCACCAATGGCAAGTAAAATAGATTTTGAAAACTTTTTCACAAGTTTAACTACAAGCGCTTTTTGTAATGGGGATACTCGACAACATATAACGGCTTTGCATTTAATAGCTAATTGATAAAATATTTTTTCCAAATCTTTTTCAAGTGCAAAAGTTAATGATTTTCCTTCAATAACAAGTGCAAGAGGCTAAACAAATTTATAATCATAATATGTTTTTTTTTTTTGTAAATGTGTGTTAATGAGTTGATACCATTATTTATTATAATTTTTTGAAGCTAAAAAAAAGAACTTACTTCATGACCACCCGTAGAA
The DNA here is from genome assembly GCA_016758965.1 of Circinella minor. Classification (NCBI taxonomy): domain Eukaryota; kingdom Fungi; phylum Mucoromycota; class Mucoromycetes; order Mucorales; family Lichtheimiaceae; genus Circinella; species Circinella minor. Next base: position 51,014 of record JAEPRB010000132.1, on the reverse strand, counting down.
GATTCATGTACTTGTGCTTCTGCAAGTTTCTTTTCCAAAAAGTCTCTTGTTTCTTCATGACTTTCCACATTACATATAATTAAATCCATCTCTTCCGTCAAAAGTTTACAACTATAACCAATATTAATAGCAGTTTCTTGTCGATCCCCTGTAAGTACCCACACTTTAATATTCGCTTCTTGTAATGTATGAATGGTATCAGGTACACCATCCTGTAATTTATCTTCAATAGCAGTAGCACCAAGTAAAAACATATCTTTTTCAATCACTTCTGCCGCTTTATCCAATTCTTCTGCACGATTTGTCAATGTCGTTGCTGCTTTATCATAAATTTGTGACCATCGTACATATTCTTCTTCTGGAATTTCACGCATAGCATAACACAGTGTACGAAGACCTTCGGATGCAAACTCTTCAAGATGATGTAATGTTGCATCGACAAATGTATTGTTTTTTCCAAGACGTTCCAAAATTACTGAATCTGCTCCTTTACAATAAAGTTTGACTTTCCCATTAGGTTCCCGAATAATAACAGACATACGTTTTCGTGTCGAATTAAATTCACAGACATTTAAAATTTGATATTCGCAATCTTGATCTTTCACTTTACAGTTGATAGAATGAGGTCGTCGTGCATAAAAATTATATCCAAAGACTTCACGCGCACCTTGAACAAGTGCCCCTTCATCTGGAGAAGAAGCTTGATATATAATTTCACCTGTTTCTTCTTTTGTTTCTGGAATGACAGTATGACATGTCATTAATGAAGATAGAAATTCATGGATCACATTAGCGTGCATAGAAGTAGTAAGATGGGTTTCCATTTGTCGGAATGAATATTGTCCACTACTGTCATTGTCGGACTTTGGTTGTCGATCAGGATCGGCTTTGGTCGCATAAGATAATCCAGCAATGGAGCATTCACGGAATTCCATTTGATTACAAGTTAATGTACCTGTCTTGTCAGAAAATACATATTCCACTTGACCTAATTCTTCAATTAGACCACTACTTCGTGCTATGGATGGCATATCTGTTTTATCATAATAAATATCCAAATCACTTCCAATAAGTGTTGCCTGAACGACTTTTACAATTTCCATAGTAACCATCAAACTTTTTTTTAAAAAAAATAAAAAATCAGTTATACATATATAATTTTTTTTCTCTCTCTCTCTCTTTTTTTTTTTTTACTTTACCTAATTGGAATAAAACTATTAAATAAAATCATAAATGTCAATATATTGAAACCAAATTCGCGTCCACGTTCAGCTGCTGAAAGTGCAAGATAGCCAAGTTGATCAAAATTTCGCATCTATATATATACCCCATACCCCCCATTGTTTTAAATATAATATAATATTTTTTTTTTTTAGTATTCAAAAATATATGTATATTATACATGTTTCTTTATAAAGTAATTTCTAATTTTTTTTTTACCGATAGTACAAGATATCCTATTGAACACATGACACTCATAACAACCAACATGGTAAACAAATACCAAATATTACGATTTGTGATATGTGTTACATTGGAAGCTTTAGTAGGTTTTTTACTAGAAAAAAAAAAAAGAAAATAAATAAGATATATCATCCCACATCATTTTTAATCATTCAATAAACCCAATTTGTTTTCTTTCCCTTTTCCCCCCAACCCCCAACCCCCATATTTTCCCTTGAAATCCCAAAAATAAAAGTAATTGATTTTTTTTTTTTTTACCTTGAGTTAAGCATGAGTTTAGTTTCATGACCACTAAATACAACAATAGCATAAACCCAGCTTGTATTTCGTAATTGTGCACCACGTAAAAGTAATTTATTTGGATCCAAAGGATAATCTTGAACTTTTCCACCATTTTGTAATGTTAATGTACCATCATAATTATATAATCTATTATTCGGTTGTTCGGATGTAATATAACCTTGTATCTGAGACACTTCGGCCGGTGTAATAAATTTGGCAGTTTCAGGTAATGCTTGTTTAATTTTTAAATTTACTTCACTAAAAAAAAAAAAAAAAAGTTAGAAACCCGGAATGAAACTAGCCCAAATTTTGTTTTTTTTTTTTCTGTTTATTTTTTTTTTTTACCCATCCAAATTACTGGTTTCAATATAACATAAACCTTCTGGTTCTGAACTACTTAAAATAATTAAATCTGCTGGGAAAAATTCTGTACTTTCAATTCGACATATATCGCCTACTTTAATATCTCTCCATCGTTTTTCTACAAATTGGGATCCTTCCAAAACTTTACAATTACGAGCATTTAATTCACTATCTGATTTATGAACACCCTAAATAAAAATAAAACCAAAGAAAAAAAAAAAAAAAGTAATTTCTTATTTTTAGTATATTATCAAAAATTTTTTGTTGTTGTTGTTGTTGTTGTGAAACTTGTCACTTTATATAATTAAAACTTATTTTACATAATCTTCAATTATTTCTTTAACAGCTGTAATAAATAAAACAATAACAAGCGGTACAAGTGTGGTATATCGTGAAGTAGGTGATACGTCGGGGATTTGCTAATAAATGAATGAAAAAAAAAAAAGGGACCAAAAAAAATTTAAAAACCTCTCTCACTTCTTCAATGGTTAAAACCCCCTCCTCTCAATAATTATAAAGAAAAAATCATCATTTTTTTTTTTTTTTTACCTGAATACAAGAAATAAATAAAAAGAAAATATTGGCAGCTTTACTAAATTCAACATAAAGAAAAATGGGTAAAAATGTAATAATATTATATTTAGCTGTTGATACACGATTGCCAATAAATTTTTGTTGTTGATTTCGTTCTGGTTCATTCACATAAATGGTTCGAGGGGATAGATCTCCTGTATTTTTTCTTTGCCAAAATCTTAAATCTGGCATACGAAAACTTTTTCGTCGTCGTCCTTTTTTAGATACTTTTCGTTTGAGACTGGATCGATGTGTAGGTAAATAACTCGTATCCCCAGGACCTACACCACGACTTTCTTTATCGGTATAGGGTTTGGCTAACATTTCAGTGGATTCATTATCATACATGTGTGGTTGTTGTGGACCGTCATAAGATGAAAAAGAATAGTGTGGCATGATTGAAGGTCGTCGTATGGAAGGTGGGTGTGATAAAAGTTGTAGTTCATCCTCATCATATCCATCCCCTTTATATATATATATATATATAAATATAATATCAGTATATCAAAAAAAAAATCGGATCAGTAAAGTATAAATATAAGTATATAAAGGAGCAAAAAATAAATAAATAAAAGGGTTGTTGTTGTTGTTTATCATTATAAGTTTACCATGTCTGGGATTTCTCATTGTATGTAGATCTACGTTATTATTTTCGGTTGTTGGTTGGTTCCAATTTGACATAATTTGTTAACAATGGTCAAAAAATAAATAAAATGACCCCAAAAGTTATTTATTATTATTATTTTTTCTTATGTGGCTCAAAAAGAGCCTTTAATATATAAGTGACAAGAAAGGAAGAAGTGAAAAAAAAAAGGGACGAGTTTATTGAACCTTTTTTCGCGTGGAATAAAGAGAGAAGGAGAGAAAAAAAAAAGAAAAGTGAGAGAGAGAGAGAGAGAGGGGGGGGGTGAGGGTGGAGAAGATAAAAAAAAAAAAAAGGGGTCGGGGCTATGTAAAAAAGTGTGTGAGAGAGAAGTGAAGTTATCTAACTCATTTTTTAACAGATTTTGTACACTAAATAATGGTAGGAGGCTGGTGAAAGTCGTACAGAAAAACCAAAGCCCAAATTATCTATAATTCTTTACTATAACTATATAATAGAATCTTTTTTTTTTCCTTTTTCTATGACCAAAAAAAAAAAAAAAGATGCATAAGTAGGGTTATTCATGGTCAAGAAGAACTCTGTATTCATATCATGTTAAATATTCCTTTATTATTATAAATATGCCAAGCATCACACAAAAAAAATAAGCAATAACATATATATATATATATATATATATATATAAACGCTCTAAGTTCCATATTAAGTGATGATCATGGATTTAGAATAAAAAGAAGTAAAAAAAAAAAAAAAAAAAAGGGTTAAGCTTATAACCTATTTATAGACAAAAAGAGAGCATATTTTTGTGTTACACGTTCTCCGAAATTTTTATACGACCGTTCCAGACGCAAAAAAAAAACATAAAATAATTAAACAATAACCCCCCCAAGCCAATAATAATAAGAAACAAGTGATTTTCTGTGAATAAAATTATTTTAACTAAATGGGCTTATTCTTCGTCTTTCTTTTTAGTCACACAAGAAATAAATATTTATTATAATAATTGGTTCGATTGGGTGGTTAATAATAAAAAGCGGAAAATCTAGAAAATACTGTTTTTACGCTCAGGCCTATAGGTATATATTATGTCATGCACAATATATATATATATATATATATATATTATCTTTTATATGTATTCCCCTTTCATTGACATTTTGTCAATTTTAACATAGAAAAACATTTTTTTTTTTTTTTATAAATTATCATCTTTGATAACAACAATTCTCTTTTGTTTTGTTTTTCCCATGTGAATATATTATTAATTAAAAAAAAAAGATGTATTAAGAAAGCCTTGATTCAGTAACAATAATTCTTTTTCTTTAAAACAGATTCCATGGAAACAAAAATAGGTGTTGCTAAGATAAATACCGTTACTATATGATTTTATCACCATGAAATGTGTTTTTATTATTAATCAACAGCTTTTTTCTTTCGATAAATACAGTATGTTTGTAGTCCATCAGGAAATAATGATATTATTAAAAAAAATAGAAACCTAATTGTAATAAATTTATGTACATGAACCATTAATTTGGTTTCATATAAAAAATAAAATGATTACTAAACCAGATTCATATAAATATAATAATTTAAAAAAGCCCAAAACTAGAATAAACTTCCAACAACCCCAAAGCAGTAATATAAAACTTATTCGTACAGACATGAATTAAGTATGATAATAGTGGTGTTTTAAGATATTTTTAAGTAAGAAGATTGAAAGTCTAATTTTTTTTTTTTTTTTTTTTTTGTTCAAGGGGTGGAGCGGGATGTAATCAAATTCTTCTTCCCCTATTTCTATTTTATACAGTTGATGTTAACTATTTTTTATCTGTTGTTCTGATTATTAAGACCACCTTTAAAATCTATAGACTTATAGGTTAGACCTCACTCTAAATTACATTGTTTGTTCCCATGGAAAATTCATTGAAATATAGTGTATAAATCTGTAAACGATATATAACAAAAGAGTAATACACTGCTCAGTAATAGGGTATTAAAAGATCACAAGAAAAAAGTTACAAGATCAAGTGAATATTATTCAGGTTTTCTTTAAATGTAGAACTATATTTTTTCTTTTTTTTTTTTTCAATACTAGATACGTACAGTACGTAGAACATGTGAAACTTTTCACATGATCTTCACTGTTGAGTAAACATTTTAGTCATTTCACTATATTTTTTTTTAATAATAGGATCGATCAGCAAAGAAGGGGGGAGAGGAGAAAGATAAATTTTATGGTTGAAAAGAGGGGAAGAGTAAAAATAGTCGTCATTAGGTAAAGGAAAAGGGTGAATTAGGGGTGTGTGTGTGTGTGTGTGTGTGTGGAAAAATTAACTCTCGGATAAACTTATCATCGAGAAAAGAAAGACTACTTTTTTTTATATATATATATTCTTGGTATGATATCCTTGGTATTTTTTTTTATTTTGTTGCGACAGTTGTTTTGAATAAATCAAAATTTAAATAACAAATTCTATTATTGTTGATTACAACCAACCCCCCACTTTTTTTTTTTTTGTCTTTCATTTATCAATTTCGTTGTAAACCCATATTAATATTGTTGTTGTTATTGCTGCTGATGTATACAAATGAATTGCCTTCATAATCGGATATATGGGGATGAATGATTTTTTGATTGTTGTAGATAGATTGAAAATGAGTTAAAAAAAAAGGGGGGGGATGATATTATCCCACATTCATCATTCTTTCATTATAGAAGCTTTTTCAAGTAAAATTTGTTCATCTGGATCAAGTGTTAAACCATCTAAAAATTCTAAAGGTCGAACACTTTTAGATTCTGGTCTTTCAATTATTTCGCTAATACTATTGTAATCATGTTCGTAATAAGATCGTCGTAAAATATTATCAGGTAGTGTAAATTTGATAGCTGTATTATTTTCGAAAGCCGTTTGAATTTTTTCAAAAGTTTCATCAGAAATTAAATTCATATCAACATCATCATTATATATTTCTTGTAATTTGTTGGTGTTGTTGGTATAAAATGCTTCATCCACACTATAATCCTCCCATCTACGTTGCATACGTGTAATATTTATATCATTTTTTGATTTTACCATAAATGAATGAAATAATAATTGTGGAATAGAAGGTCGATGTGTCTTGTTTAAAATTGATTTTATAAAATTAATATCTATTAACATATTATTATTAGTATACTATGAGACACACATATATATATATATAAAGTACTTACGTGTTATATCATATTCTTTTCTCCAACAAGGTTGATTAAATCTTAATTTTATATTTTGAATATTTTGAATAATTTGATGACTTTCATCACCTTCATCCAATGTATCATTATTCATAGGAACAAAAGGATGTTCCAAAGTAATTAATTGATATAAAGTAACACCTAATGCCCAAATATCAACATATAAATGATCACCGATTGTCCATTCATGATGTGGATCACATCTTTCTGGAGAAAAATAACTAATAGAAATACAAATACAAATCAGTTATTGTTGTTGTTGTTGTATAAATGAAAAATCATTATTTAGTTTCTTACGCAAGTGTTCCTTCATTTTTAAAGAATTGAGGATAAATCTTTTGATTAAGATTTAATTTGTTTTCAATTTTTATACTAATAGCATGTCCAAAATCAGATATAACTATATAAGGTCTATCCGTATCATTCATTACAAGTATATTTTCTGGCTATTATAATAATAATAATATAATTAATTAATTAATTATTTAGTAGTATATTTAATTAATCCTTTCTATTTTTTTTTTTACCTTTATATCTGTAAAAAAAAGAGCATAAAATGAATATTTAAAATATATATTCTCGCGTCTATCATTATAAATTCTTCATTATTTTTTTTTTTTTTTTTACCTCCATGAATATATAATTTTTTAGCTGAATTAGTATATAATCTATGTAAATGCTGAATAATAATGTTAGTATATATATTTCAAAGTCAATGTTATTATTATTATATATATATATATATAAACTTACATGAACACCATGTAATAATTGATAAAAGATGAATCGAATTTTTTCTTTACTTAAATTATCTGAAGCTGGATATTTTATCTTTTTATCAATTAATGTTTGTAAAGTACCACCACATGCACTTGAAAAATATAAAAGTTAATTAATATATATATCATGGATAGAATTAATAAAATAAGTAATAATACATACAGTGGAGTAAAAAGATGTAAATATCTATTACAACCATTCATTTCATCGACTACATATTGACCAACAAAATAGGGTATACATGGCTATAAATAATAATACTTATTAGTAAAATTATTTTTTACGTATCTTTTTTTTTCTCTTTACTTACATGTCTAGCAGCTTTTAATATTTCTACTTCTATATCAAATCGAACTTTAAATGATCGATTGGGTGATTTCATAAAAGCTAATCCATGACTTTCTGCAATAGGTTGAATGGTTATGACTTTACAAGCAAATTGAAATATAGGTATACCTTGAGGAACAGCATATGGAACTGATAAATAGACAATAGATGTTTTTCCATGTCCAATTATATCTGGAAGTCTTACAACATTCCATTTTAAATCATTTACATAATTATTATCTAATTTGATAGGTGGATTACATTTCTATTATCCAGTTGGGGGAGGGGGAAAAGAAGATATTAACCTTACTCATTCTTTCTTTAATATTATTATTATTACATATTATTTTACCTTGAGAAATTGTATATGATCCATAGGTTCTTCAAGTAATGATTTTTGAAATGGATATGTAGCAGCTGTCATTGAAGTATAATAAAATTCTATATTTTTTCATTAAGTAATTAATATTATTTATTTATTTATTTATTTTTGCGCTATACGTTGAAAAATATATAACTTACGAACTTCTGAATGAGCAAAATAAAACATACAACCAGAAAATAACATGACTGAACTTTTAGGTTTAATAGGTCTATTATTTACTATGATTCATTTCTTTAGTATTTTTTTTTTTTCTTTAGATCAAAAAAAAAAAGGGGGGGGGGTCGGGCTTCAACTTACAATAAACAATACTATTATGTACCTAATCAAAATAGAATTTTAGTTAAAACTATTGTTCTTCCTTTTTCTCTTTTTTTTTTTTTTTTTATTATTTACATAAAGATATACTGATCCACCAAATTCCATTGTTGCATCCTAACAAATTAAAAAATAAAAATAAAAAAGAGTTATTTTTTTTTAAAAAAACTTGATTTAGGTTTTATTTTATTACGGTATAAATATGCGCGTGAATTTCTTCAATTCCTGGAAGATCGATCCTTAAAGTACTAAAAAAAAAAAAAAAAAAAAATTAACGCGAAATGAAATGTTCTCAATAAATAATCATTAAAAAGAAAACATACCAATTTTCAAAACGACCAATGGTTATTCTTTCACCAAGTACAATAGGAATTACTTTATTAATGAATAAATTGAAAAAGATTAGTATAAGAAAATCATTGTTATTTTGTTGTTTTTTTTGTTTAAAAAAGAATTTTTAATTTACAAATTCCTTCTGTTAAATCACTAGCCCCACGAAGAAAACCAACAAGTCTTTTACGATCGTGATATTTTGATACTTGATTCATAATGTATGAAAGCGAAATGGGGGGAGGGAAGAAGGGGGGGGGAGTGGGGGTGAAATAAAAGAACTTTTTTTTTTTTTTGCAAAGTAAAAAAAAAAAAAAATAGCCAAAGAAGGTAATACAAAGGGGAATTCAGATTCAAAAGAATTATTTTATTTAGAGACACACACCATCTCACTCTTTTTTTTTTTTAGGTGTTTTGCATAATAATAAAAAGTTTGGATATTACGTAATAAGTTTTGATTTCAAAAAAAAAAAAATAGTATATTAATTAGTTATATATTATTAATGGATATAAGTTAAAATAATTGTCTATATAATAAATGAAAGAGGGGAGTATAGGGGGAATACGTTTTTCATTAACAAAATGAAATAGTGAATAGAATTTCTTCTTTGTTGCATGTTAATCATCACTCATATTATATAGTTACATTGATAGATTAATACCATCCGTCTTTTTATATTCTATAAAATCACGGAAATCTGGTTTACGAAGTGCCCAATAGAATGAAATAATAGTACCACTCCAAAGACCATAAACCTAAATAATTAATAAACTCTTGTTAAAACAAATCTTAAATGATTTTATACGTATTTCTTAAATTTTTTTTTTTTACCTCTCCTGCATCATTCAAATACCAAGAGTTACAACCTATATTACGTATAAGATAGAAACAATTAATCATTCATTCATACATTATTATTTATTATTATTATTATTATTACCTCCTTTCCATACGGTTCCATTAAAACTTTTTTGAAGTTCTTTAGAAAATCGTTCTTGTGCAGATGCTTTTGGTTCTAATGCACCCAAGTTATTTTTAATCATATGTTTTAAACATTGAATAGAGTAATCCACTTGGCTTTGTTTTAAATATAATGTAAGAAATTAGGATTCATAATATAATTTTATATATAGATTTGAAAAAAAAAATACTTACATTTCAGCTTGAGCAACAACAGTATTATGACCCAATGCAGATGAAGCAGCTAAAAGAGAAAAGAAATTTGGATATCCATGAACAGTAACAGTCTATATTACATACATACATACATAGATGATTATTATTATTATTATTATTAAATAACTACTTGATTCCATCCCATTTAAAATAATATACATACTTTGTATGTTTTAGGAAATTCTTTTCTCCATTTCTCATCTAATAAAGTCTTATTTCTTCCATAAACTAAATAAATTTTTCAATATGTAAATATATAAATATTACACTCAGCAACAACAACAACAACAACCACTTTAAACTTACTATCAAGATTTCCTGTAAATCCTTGAGTATCAAATCCAGTAGCAAGAATTAAAATATCTACTTCTGTTTCATTTCCTTCTTTATCAATTAATGTACGACCTTTAATATCACTCACACCACAAGGTATCACAGTAACATTAGGTTTAGCTAATGCTTCAACATAAATTTCAGATTTGGCAACACGTTTACATCCAATAGGATAATCTTTAAAAAAAATAAAATAGAAAATATCAATTGAAATATCAAAAAAAAAAAAAAAAAAAAAAAAATTATTAATTCAAAACCTCTTTTCTTTTTTACCTGGTGTTAAAGTAGAAAGTAAATCAGAACGACCTACACGTTTAAGACGCCAAGCTAAAACTTTTTCCATTAATTTTTGAAAACTACGTGCTATTAAGGATTTATAATATCCAAAAGCGACATAATATACTTCATGCTAAAATAATAATAATAATAATCATTATCATATTTTGTTAGAGTTATTAAAGAAAAAAGAAAAAAAAAAAGAACTAGTATATATTACCTGTAAAAATAAGAAAATTCGATAAAATCTCATAAGGAATGGTAACCATCGAAAAATAAATTTAATGATACGTGGATAAGAAAATTGATCCCGTAACACAGTCCAAGCTCTTGTACGTTGATAACTATATACATGAGAAGCTATTTTACGAATTTGAGGAATTACTTGAACAGCTCTAAAATTACGTAGAGAGTAATGATATTATTATTTATTTCTTACTAAAAAGTGTGTCATCAAAAAAAACTAAGTAACAGCAGAGATATACTTACGTAGCACCCGAACCTATAATTGCAATACGTTTATTTGTATAATCAATAGTAGCATCCCATTGTGCTGTATGAACAATAGGTCCTTGAAATTTAGAAAATTCTTTAGGAATATTGGGTATACGTAAAGGACCAAGACCAGAAAATCTAAAATATTAAAAGTTAAAACCTGTCAAAAAAAAAAAAAAAACTACTTTTGTGTCACATTTAAACCTTCTTTTTTTTTTTCTGTCTCCTCCTCCTCTCCCCCATTCCTCTAAAGTTAAAACCCGACCCCAACACTATTACTTACAAAACATCATAATAAGCAGAATTAGTTTCTTGATGATTATTTGTATTTCTCCATTTAAGAAACCATTTTTGTTCTTTTTCTTTCCATTCTGCATGAATAATTTCAGTTTGAAACTTGGTTTTTTCATAAAGATTATGTTTTTTAGCAACATTTCGAAGATATTCATGAATTTCTGCTTGACCACTATAATGTTTTGTCCAAGCTATATATAAAATAGTATATTAATTAAACGTGTCTTTTATATATATATATATATATATTATATTATATATTAGAAAAGGAAATGAAATATGAAATACTTGCTATCATTTAATTCGAAACTAAGTGAATATAAATGAGATGGAATATCACATTCTGCTCCTGGATATGTATTACTATACCAAGTACCACCTACATCTTTAGAAAGTTCAAAAAGTTGTGCATCTATATCAAGTTCTTTTTTTAATTTGATGGCAGCACATATGCCACTAAAACTAAATGTTATGCAAAAAACAAAAGAGTTAATCATTGTTTGTTTTGTTTTGTTTTTTTATACTGAGACACGTGAAATTTTATTTTACCCTGTGCCAATAATAGCTGCACTAAGTTTTTTATTATTATCTTTTAATGACATTCTCTCTTTTTTTTAATCAAGTTGAAAGGAGCAATAAATAGAAAGAGAAAAAGAAGCAAACAAAAAAAAAACAGTTACTCTTCCTTTTTATAAAGTGTGTGTGTGTGGGGGGGTGAGGATTTTCATAATATTAAATAACAGATCATAAGTCGGAGAAAGGGAACCATCTTTATTTCTCAGGACGAATTTTTTATATAAGCACCAAATATCCGTAAATAGCAAAATAAAATACAAGTTACCATGTGTATATGGTGTGTGTGTGTGGTGGGGGGGGGAGGATTTCAGATTCAGGTAAGTTTTGTCAATTACGTCGATTCAACAAATAAATCTGTTGTTTCGTTATTTTTGAATTAACTTATACAACCCGGCACTCCCCCAATTACTTTTACATGATAATGAATTAATTCCTTTTTTATATATAAACGTCAAATTATTTGTATATAGAGTAACTATAGAAAATACATGTCTCATATTTTTTTTAACAAACGAGTGAGTTATACAGTTTTGATCTCAATACAAATTTATGTTGTTCAGTCACCTCATCATACGATTTCGTTCTCACAGGAACAAAATGTCGTACAATCAGAAATAAATTTGTCGCTGTCATAAAAATAAAATATAAAATATCCTCTCTTTCGTTTTTCAAATTATCCTTTTTTTTTTCTTATAAAATATCTATTATCTAGGGTTATGAGATAAGGAAACTCTTTTTATTTTATATTTTTCATAAAGATGAACAATACAATGATTATTTGTTAAACCGGTGATTCGATAAACTGGTACCCAGTGAGCTTATTCCCAAATATTTACCCAGGTTTATAATAGTATTATTTTATAATATAATATGGGTCTTTTTATTGGTAAAATTAGTAATGCAGCTTTTTTTTAACGTCATCTCAGCTCTTCCCTTTGTTTTCAGTTGGCTACCCCGCCCCCACAGCAATTAAAATAGTATTTCACAGACTTATCTATGACTAGTAGAATTTTGACAACCTCCTTGGTGGCAATATGATTACTTGGAGGAGGTATCTGAAAATATCTCTCAATTTTGGACAAATGACGGTTTAAATCAGAATAAACCTTATAATCGAGAAAATATAATAAAAAGTGAATGTAAAAGTAAAATGAGACCATGAATTTTAAGGTACATGACTAAATAAAAGAGCTTACCCCATTACTGACATGGATTAAATATTAAAAGCTTGTGTAAAAGAGAGTTTTTCATTAAGAAAAAAAGCCACATGTAGGCTAGTAGCTTATTTTACGTACGGTACGTAGCATGTTCTCAGTCCTCAATAATTACATAAACAATTCTTTATTGTGTACACCTTTTGTAATCCAATATCCCTCAAATGACATTATGATTATATAATAGTAGATTCAAAGTAAAGTTTATCTTGATTGTAAAGCAATATTTTTTATAATACAAGGCTTGATTTAGTATAATAAGTAAACTTGACTTTATATACTGTACGTAGAACTATATAAGGTTTTCCTATAATCTCAAAGGTAGTCAAGAACAATAGCTAATTTGGTTTGGTAGTAGTAAATCACCAAGAAATATAGTAACCATAGAAATATAGCGCGTTGAAAATAAAAATAAAAATTTAATTTATCATCATCGTCAAGGAGGAGGTTACACTGGAACACTTTTCGTACTACCCTCAGGCGGTAGAGTAACTAAAGAGAGTGAATGTGGCGCACGGATGTGTACAGTATGTTTATGTAAAGAAAAAAAAAATATTGCTTTTTGATTAGGTCGCGTTGCAGTCTACATTGTAAGAAGTATTATTTTTTTGTATAACTCAATTATTTTCAACAAGATGTTAATTATTAGGTCAATATACTAATAGAACTTCAACAGTAGTAAGATCTTGCTCAATTTTTCCTAATCCATGACCAGGATCTAGTACTAAAATTACATCATCTGTTCTCTTTAGTATCTGGATGACACAGTTGCGTTTAAGATTTTCTATTTAACTGAACTCTTTTTATTGTATTTTGGTTGTAGAAGACGGTGTGTTGGATTAGTGATTGTGTAGAGTGAAGAAGCAGAGAAACAAGTATCTATAGTTGAATGTTTGCGGAAATCATGACATACCAATCTATCTATGATAGACTAGATTCTCACAGACAGAATGAGCTTGTAACTACAAGCAATAGATTGATATCTTTCGTTTCACTTAATCTCTTTTCATTATGATAATACATCTCGACTCGTAAAATTTTTTGTTGTTACACCAAGTTTGTGACACGTGGGTATAAATACACCGCTTGGGATAATCTTATATTCCTTCTTTCTTAAAAAAACATAAACCTTGTTCTTTTGAATTTCAAAAATAACTAAGAAGCAACAACATGGGCAACTTCAAATAACATCATCATTATAATAATATACGTCTGACCAAATGATATCCGTTAAAAAAAGTGGCCAAAGACAACATGCAAAATATGACTTTTTTTTAGTAAAAAAAAAAACTTCATCAGTCAATCAATCTACCCAACTGAACCTAGATTAACGCGTGGACAAGAAGGATTGTTAATGTGGATAGAAATGAAGTAGGAAATAGCGTCACCATATTCAGTATACAGACTGTGCTGATGTAATCATATCAACGGATAAGGATTGTTCAACGCACCACTACCGACTTTTATCAGCTAGACTGGATAAAAAAAAAGCACTTACAACACTTTTGATAGATATACTTTTGTGGACAATGACAGTGGGAATAAATTTGTGGATGTAAACATGGATGAGACAGCCGTAGTTATTTTTTTTTGATGGATAATATACCAAGGGCAAGAACATCTTTGACCTGTGATTAATTATACAAATCGAAATTTAATTAAACGTGCATTTTAGCAGCAGATGTTGATTCGACTATTTTGTTATGATCAGGTCATAACTGGGAATGGACATAGCAGTTGATATGGATTATTTTTTTGTGAATATTGGATGGATGGGGCTAGGATTGATATTTTGGATATGTACTCGGTTGGAATAATGGTTGGATATAATCTCGAGATGAATTTCATATTTGTACATGGATACACAATTGGTCATGATGATACAAATATCTCTCATTTGAAATGTAACGATGATACCTGGATGTCGCTAATGTTTTGGATAACAATAGTAGTTTTGACGGTAACCACAGAAGCTTAAATTTCGATCATGTTATTTTCGGATAAGGAGTAAGGATAAAGCAAACACTAATACTGGGTACAACAACCCCCCCTCTATTTCTAGCTCTTTTATTATAGCTTCAAAAGAAGATGATTGTGGATAAAAAGTAAAAAGGCTTTTGTGGTGTGATAGAAATTGAAAAATCTGTTGTAACTACACACAATTTTTTTTAATCCTATTGTCGTATCTGAGTTTATCATGTTTTTGTTATTTATAATAAATTAGGAGACAAAATATGAAAGTGAATCGCTACTAAACATTTCTTTACTCATAATAATAGTCCAAAAAGAAATATCAATGCTATCTATTACGTCAGCTAAAAACCAGTTAAAGCCTTAAGTACATTCAATACGTAGTAATAATTTTGCTGGCCTTCAGAGATCTATTTGATATTATCGTACGTAGCAAAAAGTAAAATACGAGAAATATGATTTTTGAAAATTGTTATGAATACCCTCTGATTTTCGGACCCACT
This sequence comes from Circinella minor, assembly GCA_016758965.1. Classification (NCBI taxonomy): domain Eukaryota; kingdom Fungi; phylum Mucoromycota; class Mucoromycetes; order Mucorales; family Lichtheimiaceae; genus Circinella; species Circinella minor. The sequence goes on along the minus strand of JAEPRB010000132.1, from coordinate 35,514 downwards.
TTATTACAAAGATGAATAACAGTCTGATGCCATATCCTTTTTATTTATACACTATATGTACTGTATAATTTTTACATCGTGAAGAATTTTATTAAGTTTCATATCTTTTCTTCCCATAACTATATCGTTATGTTTGCTCAACGACCTCCATATATGTAGCTCATATGAAATCATGGCAACCATGAAGTATCTAATTTTAATGTTACATAGAGATGCTGTAATAAATACCATAGGTTGATAATTATGTTACTACATTGTATACGAGTCAACAAAAAAGGGTATCTTTTTAATTCACATGCTACCATTTTCCAAAGATCTTTTTATAAAAAGTTACTTGGTGATTTGTTTTAGATGCATAACATTTCGAGTGGTGCAAAAAAAAAGGAGGGGGGTCCAATTAAGAAACAATGCTCTTTATAATGATCAGATATTGCATTAAAGAACAATGCTTTTCAATGAAAAAAGAACTAATTGCGAATTTATAAAAGGAAAAAAAAAGTGTAAGCCCATAAATAATATTTTTGCTGCCCTGTGCGACTAATAGTTTCACGCCCTGAAAATAATGCGGGGAAACCTTATTTTAAGATCATTATGTAAAGGTGAAACATAGTGTTGTCTCAGCATAAAACTTATACTTCTCTCAGTTTACTTTTCACCTTCACTTTGTTTTTGCTTGCCTATATCATAGAGAAGAAATTACTCTCTACCGAAGCATTGATACATGAGGGACCGTTGTTATCGGATTTTCAAAAAGAAAGAAAGCATAAAAGGGGTTCATTCTGGAGCTTTCTCTTTTTTCTTTCTCTCTTTTTTTTTTCAAGGAACCAAGAACTCGGTAAGTACTTTTTTTTTTTTTAACAATCCATTTTTCTTCCCTCGATCCATTTTCTTGTACCCTTTTTTTTATTCTACCTATTTTTTTATTGTACTCTTTTTTTTTATTGTGCTCTTTTTTTTATTGTACTCTTTTTTTTATGCTATCTATTTCTTTTATACCTTTTTCTTTTGATCAACTATATTCTTACACTTCTTTTTTTTAAATTTACCCAGCAACGAACGAACGAACACACGAACGAACACTCGAACGAATACACGAACGACCACACGAACGAACACACGAACGACCACACGAACGAATACTCGAACGAATACACGAACGACACACGAACGAACACACGAACGAACACACGAACGACACACGAACGACACACGAACGAACGAACGAACGAACGAACGATGACGACGACAAGGGCCTTTGGCACATCATCCGATCTGTCATAAATTAACTCTTTACTATCTTCGGATAGTAACGAGGTCGATGATCCAGGTTAGGCACTGGGGAGGAGGGTCCTGACGCAATGCCACCTCCACGTGGTAGGACCTGTCAACGCAGCTTTTTTTTAAGAAAAAAAAAGTTGCGGCCAAGAGCATTGCAATCTTTATTATGATTAATATTTTATTATGATGTGTGTTATTATAAATAAATTGTCTTTTTTTTATTGCTTCCAAAATGTATTGTCATCTCTGTATAATAAATAATATAAAATAATGTAAAACTGATGTGATTAAAATGGAAAATTGAATCAATGATTACCATAGCAATAATATATGCAAAAGAGTAACTACAGTGTACTGTAATATTTGAATTGGACATACGTAAAAAAAATTCACGTTCTGCTTGAAAGAGATGAACAAACAGCGAGATGAATTCCTTTATACTTTTTTCTTCTTTCTTTCTCTCATGTATTTATTTCTATTATGGTGAACAGACTCAATTATATATACTGGTGGCCACAATTATAATCAATTTATTCTATACTTTATTTGGATCCGGTATCATGGTAATATAAGACAGATAATTGTCTTTTAGTACGTAACAAATAATTCGTATACGTGTTTAACATGTACACGATAAAGGACATACATCAAAAAATAAATAAAAGACAAACGAATTGGTAATTTTTATTTTAGTCTTTCATATTTTCTGCTGTTGTTGAAAACGAAAAGCCATTATTAAGATGCACTACTTGAAAGTATTTCAGCTTTTGTTTTTTATAATCATGGTCCTTTCCTTTTTTCTTCATATATATACTTAACAATACTAATACTAAAATACGGCCCTTCTTACCATTGATAGCAACGATATCAAGTGAGAATTAAAAAAAAAAAGTTCACGGGAGGGGGCATAAAACAGAAAAGAATTTTTATGTGTGTTCAAGAAAAAAAAATACTATTCAGATCTCTTGAAACAGTCCATGTCAAAGAAGAATTAGGCTGTGACATTCCATCGCCATGACAATGACTCTTAACAACCGTTTTATTTACTTTGTTAACAAACAACGGTTTTTTTTTCTTTACTTGGTTACATATTAAAAAAAAAAAGGTCTAGAATTTTTAAAAAGACACTTGTCCAAATTTAGAACAATTCATCACATGATCCAATTTTTACCAAGACAATGAAAACATTTTCTTGAAATTCCGATTCGCAAAATTAAAAAGGGGGTTGTCTTTGCTGCGGTTCGGTGATTGATCACACACGAACGAAAAATATCAGCATTGTGCTTTCTTGTAACTAACTGGTAAAGGCAGGTACTAAAAGTCGTGCCATCCTGCGGTCGTGCCATCCCCCCATGACTGCGTTTATTTTATTCCGCTGTACTTGGTCGTGCCATTGATCCTTCCTTACTACCCTGCCCTGCCGTGAAAGTTGCATAATGACGTTAAAAAAGCCGGTGCTTTTGTTTCGTTTTAAATACTTTTCTTTTTGGTTCAGTAGTGTACATTTATATTATATAAATAGAGTACGAAATTATAACAGGGGTGAAATAAAATGATAAATAATGCGAAAGTTGATTAAATTTTTTTACTAAAGGAAAAATTTAAAAATAATATAAATGTTAGTAGTAAAAAACCATAAAAAAAGATAAAGAAGACCAAATTTGTATCTATAAGATAAACTATTTCCCAAAAATCATATTTGGAATTGTAATAATGTATAAGTTAACATACGTGTCATGTACTTTCATTAGCCAAAAGTAATACTTACATTGGTAAAGAGGGTTTGAGTAAAAGATATTCATTACGTATTACCTGATAAATAAGAATAATCTATCATCTATACACAGGTGTGATCTTATTATTATAAAGCTCATATATCATAACATCAAGTGTCAATGGGTAGGATAGTAAGGCGTGACCGAAGACAGCGGAGTCAAATTATGGGGGGATGGCACGACCGCAGGGTGGCACGACTTTTGGTTGCTCTCACTGGTAAATAGTGTATAGACTATTCCTTTTATTTATCGTCATGTACCTTAAAAGTCATGACCTAATTTTACTTTTACATTGTGTTTTTTTTGTTATATTTTTTGTACTATAGTTATTATTTTTAACTATACTTCTTATTCTTTTATTTGTATCACTTTTGTTTTTGAACTAACTTTTTTGTTTTGTTTTTTATTTTGTTATAGACAAAAGACAATGAATGTGCACGGCTTTCAATGGAGCAAGTGTTTAAGAAACAGTTGTTTTATTGTTTAGTTAATGCAATGGTCTTCCCTCATGCTGGCTATCCTGTGTATAGTTTTACCAAAGTTGTTTAATTCCACCCCCCCATTCACTCAGAATTGTGTGCCAAAACTTATTTGTATGCGGAATAATTATCAGTAGACTTTCAGGTTTTTTGCTGGCTTCATACTTTTAGTGTGATAAAGCACGTATATTGAGAGGTGAAATTTTAAAATCTGAACAAGAACTTTTATGAAAGACTTTTTTTTTAAAGCTTTATCAAAATCAAGTCTTTATACAGTGAGTATTCGCTAAACCGGTACTCGTTAAACCGGTATTTCGCTAAACCGGTAGTATCTCTCAAATATTTTTTATATACTTAGTGAAATACCGGTGATTCGTTAAACCGGTATCCGGTGAGCTTTCCCAAATATTTACCGGGTTTATAATAGTATTATTTTATTTATAGTATTATTTTATTTTATATAATATAATACTAGTCTTTTTATTATAAAATCAGTAATGCAGCCTTTTTTTAACGTCATCTCAGCTCTTTCCTTTGTTTTCACTTGGCTACTTTGTTTCCGTAGCAATTAAAACACACAACATAATTACATATTCAATGGTGGTGAACAAGTACATGACAAAGTTGAAAATAAATACGTACGTACACAAATGAGGAAAAAGAAAAAGTCATCCATGTGAAGTTGGCAAAAAAGAGACACTGTTATCAACAATATGCTCAGAAGCTTTTTTTTTTTTTTGACGACAAGAATGATTTGTTGATACAATTCAATTTTACTCGTTTATTCAACTACTAACCATGGTCCATGATATTAAACACACTTTGTTGTAAATCCAATCTCTGATTCATTATCACTATTTGATGATTACACTATTGTCATTTTTATCACTAAAAGATTAGCTTATAGTAGCAAAGCTAGATTATATGAACTATCATTTTTTTTTATCTTATCTGTACAGTTTAATTTAATTATAGTTACTTTTCCAGTATATTCTACATATTAGTACCAGCTGCGTTTCAATTCGCTAAATCGGTAATTCGCCAAACCGGTACAAATCCTCACATATATTGAGTACCGGTTTAGCGAATACTCACTGTAATGGACAAGTACTATTTTTTTTTTGGGCTTACACTGGTTGGCAATATTGCAGAAAAATCCAGTCGTACTTTTAACTGTACATTCATTTTAGTATTTTCTTTTTTCATTCATAACGCGTGGAAAACAATTCTTTATATCTATGCGCAAGAATGACTGATATGATATGATAGAGGAAACAATTGTAGTAAGGTAAGTATTATAAAGATTGGTAATTATGATGGAGAAATAAAGAGAAACAAAAACACGACATGCGTTATTCTTTTCTTTGTACGTAAAAGAAGAAAGGTCCGTATTTTCTGGTTCCGGATGAAGGGAATTCCAAGTTATTCTTATGTTACTGTATAATTGTTGTGTTAACAGAAGGTAATGATTTTATAATGAGATAAACAAGATGAACGGGTGCCAAGATCAATGTACAAAGATGTACAATCTTATCACTGTACTGACTTTTTGCTACTTATAGGAACTACTTCTTCCACAGAGTCACCATTGCCGTCGATATGCCTTGTTCAAGATGAAATCCGATTCTTTTTATTACTTTACAAAACAGTGTGTTTTTCTGGCAACAGGGTAAATCTTATCATGATTTGGCTTATCATATCAATAATTACGAAAGATATGCAATTGATTATCTCAAGAACGAAGAATTTTATTTAATTAATTATATTTTTGGGTTAAATATATAGATATCGCAAATGGCGTGATCATTGTAACGTACTAAGGAAGTCCCAGGAGGAAGGAATAATGGATTACTAGGTTTCCTCATGCAAGAAAGCCGAGTCATAAAGATCATTCTTGTCGTGTCAAAAGAAAGCTTCTCAACATCTTGTTGATAACAGTATCTCTTTTTTTTTTTTTTTGCCAACTTCAGACACGGATACTTTTTTTTTTCATTCTTCCTCATCTACGTACGTGCGTACTTCTTTTCAACTTTGTCATGTACTTGTTCATTACTATTGGAATATATAATTATGTTGTTGATACGATATTCATTTTTACTCATTTTATTCAACTACTGCTAACCATGGTCTGTATATTAATACACACTTTAATTTGTTGTAAATAACCAGTGAAAGTAACCTTAAAGAGAGCTAATGCAGTGAACGATAGCATTTGGTATGATCGAATTACCTATGAGACAAAGATATGTTACTATGGGTCTTGGGAGGGAATGATAGCTATTATGAAGAAACGAACTGCTCAACGATAGTAATGGAAAAACTACAAAAAGACTGGCCTCAAAGCTCCGAACCAGACCATCAAGAGGAATAACAAAACTCACATCTTTTTGAACCTCATTGATAATGATTCACAGGTTAATACTGTTTGTGTGATATAGTACTAAATCTCTTTAAAATTATTTTTTGCTTACAAAATCAATTCATCCACAAAAACATGAATGAAACTTTGTAATTTATCAAACCCACCTTTCTGTCCCCCCCCTCTCCCAATAGTTCGAGTCTGAGAACACAATAGTTTTAAAAAAATCTAAAAGTGAAAAAAAAAAAAATACAAGAAAGTAGCTTATGGAGATGGAAGGATTTGAAATGCTTATTTTTTTTTTTTTTACGAAAAATTGTAAATTTTGATATATAGTACATTATTACGAGATCGTAGAAATAGTTTCGTGATAAATGTTATTTATGCAAAAAGGTATAATCCTAAATTTGCCCCTTTTTTTTAAAGTCAGTGATGAATATAAAAAACATTTCTTTTCCAGAATTTTTTTTTCTTTATAACTTAATGAAAAAAAAAAACACATTCTATTGACACGTCCTTTTTCGGTTATATACTCAACTCTTTTTCCATCGAAACTTAAACTTGAAGCGAGGTGAAGTGGTCAAGTTAAAATGAGGGCAATATTTGCAACATATGATAGTAAGGCAAGATCAATGGCACGACCAAAGACAGCACCGTCAGTCATGGAAGATGACACGACTGCAAGATGGCACGACTTTTTTTTTAAATTGCTGCGGTTCTTGAACACCAACAAGTATGAGGTCATATCTCATGTTCATCCGGCATTCAAAGAATACGTACCCAAAAAAACGTTTTGGTTTTCAGGGGATTGATCAAACGAGTTCCCCCCTATTTCTTACAAAAGTCAACTAGGTATGAATTTAATTGTCTGTAATTATCGAATTAGTTAAATATTATAGATAACTTTAACAAAGTACATATAATACACAATGAACTAATTACTTTTATATTATCTTGAAACTTAAAAAAGTGAATACATAATCAAGATCCAGCTCTTCCATTCGGCAGGTTTACTGGCACAACACGTCGGTGTCTTGCCCCCTTTTGTTTTTTGTTTTTTTCAACATAGGAATGTTTTACATTCAAATTGAAAAGAAAAAAATCACACCATTGAGCCATCTCTTGTATACATCATCGAATATCCTGTCAGCCAATGGTCTTTTAAACACTTTCAGGCCGCTACAAATAAAAATAAGCAGAGATCACGAAGCAGTTCAAAAGTAAAAAAAAAAAAAAAAAAAAAAAATGCATATTTCTCCGCAATGAACAACATCGCGAATTTAAAGTGATGAGTGCCCGAATATGTAAAAAAAAAAAAGAAGTTCGTCGTTTATCATCATTACAGGGAACAGGTAAAAAAGAATCAAATAAATCCATATTCAACATCACGGCAAATGACTTTAGCGTTATCAATTGTGGCTCAACTACATACTACAACGAGGACTCCAACACCATGGAAACAGTTCCCAACCGTATGCCAGTGTTGACACGTGTTAATGATGAACGGGACGATGAAGAAGCAGACGAAGAAGCAGATGAAGAAGAGAACCCGTTTCAGATTGATAATATTGCTGAAGTTCTGGAGAGTATAGACGTATCAAGAAAAAAAAATTCCCAAGAAAAGATACCATCAGATTTAACAGTCGACCACCATCCAAATCGAACTTGTGAATATATATTCACTTACGCAGAATCAGATGATAGCCTCGACTCGTGCTGACGCCTACGGAGAGGAGTCAAAATGGATCATGGGTCACACCTGTATATCCGATGGATGCTTCTCATTAAAAAATACACCGTCAAAAATAATCAAGCGCGCTAATCCAGCACAAATATCAGATATAGGCATTCTCGTATTGAATGATGTTTATATCTTTGATAAAAAAAAAAACTCTCCGCTTTCCATCACAAAAGTATTTCCTTGATGCAGTTCATTAACATTGTCAAACCGACTTTATTTTTTAACACATATACTTCTACAAACGGACCCACCTGTTATGATAGGTGCCTGGAGATCGAAGCATGTCCTCCTGTTGACTACTGGTCGTCGTCACTGTCATTATGTGCCGAGAACTACTTACCACAGCATGTAATTCAAAAAAATACATTAGATATGTATACCGCACAAGAAGTCTTGACACAAATCCTCCCTGTATTTACTTAACGGTCCTCCTGATGACGATACAATGGAGCATAGTTACGTGAACTATTATCTCTCACCTTTATTATCTTATGTATTTGCTTCTGATTCACGCCTGAAAATGAAAAAGGTTCATGGTCAACTTCAAAAAATGATACTAGACCAACGCATATAAACCTGATTTTTCAGGTGTATAACCTCTCTGAATTCTACCAAAATGCGTTTGTCCTTATCGCCGAATTCAAAAACCTTAAGGAGAACATGATTCATATATTGAATCCTATTGGGTTTAAATAGTATAGATTTCAAGACCCAAGTCTATAATGGGATTTCTTTTAGATCAGAATTGATACATGTAAGTGAAAAAAAAATGAAAAAGTGAAGTGAAGGGGGGCGGGGGGGGGAAACAAAGAGTGAGAAAAATAAATTCACTATTTATATTAGAAATTCAGTTAGTATTTTATACTCTACTGAGACTTGTATAACTCAAGTTTAATATTATCTAGTCGGTACGTATAAACAACCAAAAAACTTGCGAAGAAGCAGATGAAATCCATCACTGAAGCATACTGATTAGTAGACCCAAAGTGTGTGATATTCCGTTGGAAAAGGAGAAAATTTATACACCTACATCATGGACTTACCCTCCTCCAAAATATATAGCGAATGGTCCAATGTATCAAAAATTAAAACTATTCAAGAACTTGGACCCAATCTTTCTTCTCCCTAGTGTCATAACACATTTTACTATTCTTAAAGACCGTTGCCACCGAAACTGCTGCAAAAATTGAGACTGTCGTGTTATCAACGTACGTATAAGCATTTGAATAATGGTCCGTCCTCACCCACTGGATTGGCAATGTGTTACTTATAAAATACAAATTCCTTATGGATCCAGCACTTAATTTTCTCTTTCTTTCCCCCCCCCTTTCATTTGTATTTAACAATTTAACTACAATGTTGTAAATAAATAGAACCCAAGATATATAAAGCATACACATTTAGATAATATAAACAAAATGAATAAGAACAATTTATACATGAAAAAAAAATAGTATTTAATGTGGAAATTGAAGTGGAATATAAATTATGTATAATATGTATATTTAAAAGAAAGAAAGAAAAAAGAAACAAAGTAATCTCTTTAGTTTTGTTGGTTTGTTATTATTATTATTATTATTATTATTATTTACTTATTTTTATAATATTCATTAACCCATTTACGTACAAACACACTGGCTCTCATCATCTTTTTACATCCCCACTTTCTGAAAAATGCATCATGTACAACTGGTTTAGATACATAATCCAACATTAAATGAACTACAGGTCGAATTTCTGCTGCTCTATAACCTGCTAATTTGGTTATTTTATCATTCTACATATATATAATTCGTTAGTTCCAATCCTACTCATAATAATAATAATAATAATAATTATAATTATATATATATATATATATATTAAGTTTACCCATGCTTTTTTTGTAAGTATACGTCTTGAAAGCCATAAAGAAGCTGCGGCCACTTTTGAAGGTGGAACAGAAATAAAACGATGATCAACACATGAAATTTCCATGAAATATTTAGCCAACATACGACTATGAACATCATAATCTTCTGTTTTTGAAGCACGTCGTAAAAAGTTAAGAGGATTTGCATAACAAAGTTTAAAATCAAGCACTTGTACCACAAAGCGTTCGGCTTTCATTAATTCTTCTTCTTTTAATGAACGATCGGTCATCCAAATAAAATCCTTGATACGTGGAGAACTCACTTCTTCAAATTTGGTAGCAATAAATAAAGCAGCAATACCCACTAATTGTAATTTACTAAGAGCAACAACACGTTTAGAAAGAAATCGATCAATAATATTTACAGCCAGAAATAAAGTTTCTGGTAGTAGTTGGAATAGATAATGAATTTCAATCACCCAATCTACTAATACACCACGCATTTTCCATGTTATTTCGGTATGGTTAGAAACATAATTTGGATCAGCTAATGTTTCAAGCTATATAAATAAATGTTTAGTATATATAGAATATATATAGAATAATAATAATAATATATATATATATATATATATTTACCTCTTGTTTACGAAGATGTTCAAAAATCTCTTCTTCATATTCAGCAACAAGCATTGGATCAAGTACACAATTTTGTATAAATGTAGGATCTTGTAATCTTGCTTGTTCTGAACGTAATTCTAAATTTTGATCATAAGCTAATGCTTCTTCATACATTTCTCGTGTTGCTTCCGACATATCATATTTTGGTTCCAAATAAGAAGATAATTTTCGTTTATTGGCTTTATTTAGTGTTAAAGAAGAAGTTGTTGGTACTTCTGCTTCACCTAAAATAGATGATGTAGATGATGATGCTGTGAGTGTTGTTGTTGTTGTTGTCATTTGTTGTTGTTGTTGTTGTTGTTGTGGAATAGAAGAATACATATCATAACGATCCCAAATTCTTTTAGGTGCTATAATAGGTAATACAGCGGTTGGTTTATATTTTTCTTTTTTAAAGTGTGCTTCATTATCTTTAAGAATTTGATTAAATTCATCTTCTGATTTTTGTTGTTGTTGTTGGGTATTTAAATCTTTTTTTTGTTGTAATCGTGCCTGATTATTTATTATTAATAATTAAATAAAGATAATTAAATAATTTTTTTAAAAAAGAATAATATACATACAGTTTTCCCTTTATTATGATTACTTTTATCTCCAAGTGCAGCGCGTTGTTGTTGTTGTTGTTGTTGATTTAGTAAAGACTTTCCATCTTTTATTTCTGTATTCCCATGTTGTTTATCCAATGGAATTGTATTAATAGTTTCATTTTCACATGCTACTTTGACGCTTCTAGACTTTAGTCGTCTCGCCGTTGTCTAATTTCCCCCCCCCACCACCATTTATATAAAATTAGTTATAAAATTAAAAGATGTATAAAAATTTTAAAAAAAATAGATTAGGGTTTTTCTATCTATATTAAAATAAAAAAAAGAACTTTACTTCGTTATGAAGTTCCATGAATTCAAACAAACGGGAGTTATTTAGGACCAGTGTAGGGCATAAAGAAAAAGAGAAAGAAAATAGCTATAGTTTTTTTTTATTTTTTTATTTTTTTTTTAATTGGTGGATTCAATCTCCCTCATATTCTCCTTCTTTTATTTTTGGCGCGCGTGTGACCTGTACTCGCGCAAATTTTTTGTTTTTTAAAGAAGAATGAAAAAAAAAAAAATATCCCTTTCATATATGAAAAAGAGGGTATTCCATTTATTATCTATTTTAAAATAAACTTATTTTTTTTTTATATATATTGAATTTATTAATACAAATTCAATTAATTCAGGTACAACAAATAAATTTGTTAGTAGAATAAACAGGTAACGTAGAAGATCATGTATATATATATCTTATTCAAGTCATTCTCTTATTATTTAAACATACTAAAAGTAAGATTTTTGTTTTTTTTTTCTTTTTGATATATAATAAATGACTCAAAGTGAATCGATTTAGAATCAGTGAACAATAATAATAAAAAATAGTGTCACTAATAATTAAATATTATATTAACTATTGTTTGAAATCAAATCTTTCATTTCATTTCATTAAAACAACTAATTATTATCACAAGTACGTAGTAGTAGTAGTAGTAGTAGTAGTAGTAGTATGTAATAATAAATCAATCATCCATTTTTTTACAGAGTTGAACAGTTAAATATTTTCATCCATAGTTCAATAATATAATATATCATCAACTTGATAATATAAATGCATGCATGAATGTTAGATCCAAAAGAAAAAGATTGAGTTCCGCCTTCCTAAAGTCATTTCTATTTTGTCGCGTTCTTTTCCCCCCCTTTACACCAAAAAAAAAAAAAAAAAAATGCAAACGCGTCCGTGTTTTTTTTTTTTTTTTTCAAAATCAGTCACTTCTTTTTTATTATTATTTCGTAACACACACACAATTTAACTTCTTTTTTTTTTTTTTCCCCCAATTTTTTATTATTATTCATAAATAAATAAATAATATGCGTATCTTATTCCATTGCCCAAGTAAAAGTTCTGAAAGATATACTTTAACTGTTACTAAAAGTGAAAATGTTCAAACGTTTCGTCAATCCGTTGCTGAAAAATTAAAAGTGAAACCAACCAACGTTCGTTTGTTTGCTCTAGGTAAAATGGTAATTAATCTATCAAAACATAAAAAAAAAAAAAAAAAAACGTGTCTTTTTTTCTAGTATAACATTTTATAGAAAGAGAGAGAAAGAGTTTTTTTTTTAAAAAAAAAAAAAACTAAATTTTATTTTTATTTTTATTTTTTTTTTCGAGATTAGCTTTTGGATCGTTGTGCCGATGGTAAACCAGCCAAGTTATTTTTAACTTATGGTATTAAAGAGAATGCACTTGTATTGGTTCAAGCTATTGATAAATCAAAAAAAGTAAACGAACTATCCGATGAAGAAACGGTATCTACATCAACAACACAAGAAGAAAAAGAACCATCTGTTTTGAATTCAGAACCAAGTAGTTCTTCTTCTTCTTCTTCAACACCATCTACAACAGAAACAACTGAACAACCTAAAAAAGAAGAAGAAGAAGAAGATAAACAATATCAATGTAAAACATGTCATAATAATGATGAATTGGATGAATGTAGTGAATGTGGTTGTTCGAAATGTTTAAAAAAATCAGGTGATCCATTGGTAAGACGAAAAAAAAAAAAAAAGATTATTATCACGAAAAAAAAAAAGAATTATATACTTAACGAAAGATATATATATATATATATAGATTTGTGATCAATGTGATATGTATTGGCATTTGGAATGTGTAGGATTAACATCAGTTCCTGAAGATAAATACTGGTAAAAAAAAAAAAAAAGAAAAAAAATGAGAATTATATATGGGATGAGATGATTTTATTTATCTTTTATTTATCTTTTATTATTCAAGGTATTGTCCTGTTTGTGTCAATACGGATCGTGAAGTTGTTATTAGTTCTGGTAAAGCAGTCGATATGTCTAGTTCCAAAAAGGCAAAAACGCGTGGTGCTCAACAAACAAAAAGTTGGGGTGGTGGATCATCATGTGCAGGAAGAAACTCTGAATGTGTGATTGTACCAAAAGAACATGTGGGGGCTATTCCAGGTATCTATTGTGGTCAAACATGGTATTATCGAATGAATACAAGTGAATGGGGTATTCATAGGTAAGTTTATTATGGATTCATTTTATATTGAAATCACTGAATTTTTTTTTTATATTCATGAATTTTTATCTTTTTTTAGACCTCCTGTGGGTGGTATTGCAGGTTCATCAACAACAGGGGCTGTATCCATTGTTTTATCTGCTGGATATGAAGATGATACCGATCATGGAGATGAATTCTATTATACAGGGAGTGGAGGTCGTGATTTATCCAATAATAAACGTGTCGGTGGTCATGCTACAGATCAAGAATTAACTCGATTCAATTTAGCTTTGGCAAAAACATGTGCAGTTAAAGTCAATGATAAAAAAGGAGCTGAAGCGATGGATTGGAAAAAGAGTCGACCTATTCGTGTATGTCGTACTTCTGCTTTAGCTAAACACCATCCTCAATATGCTCCAAAGGAAGGTGTTCGATATGATGGATTATACAAGATTGTTAAATATTGGCCACAAAAAGGAAAAAGTGGATTTAAAGTATGGCGATTCTTGATGCGACGGGATGATCCTGAACCTGCACCATGGACAGAAGAAGCTAAGAAATGGATTGAAAAACGTGGATTAAGAATGATTATGCCAGATAGTACCAAGACTAAAAAGAAAGTCCAGTTTAAATTACCAAAAAAGACATTAACATTAATGGATGCAGATAAACAAGATAAACGTGTATGGGATGATATTAAATCTCAAGTATTTTACTCAGAATATGAATTTTTACATTATGTATTTTCTGAAGCTGTTGTTTGTTCCAGTGGTGCTTGTAATGTGCCTATTCGTGTAAGTTTATATAAATTATGCATCATGGATTTAACAACAACAAAAAAAGGACTTTATTGATTATTATTATTATTATTATTATTATTTTGTCCATATAGAATCCTATCACTACGCCTTGTGGTCATATTTGTTGTTTGGAATGTTTACGAAAAGATAGTAGTAAAACATGTTTTAGTTGTCGAGCCAAACTTTCAGAGGATGTTACTACGAGTCAAAATATTAATCATCATTTGATTCATGTATTAAAAGCATTGAATCCTTCTTATGTTCATAAAAATCCAAATACAACTCCATCACCTTCATCTTCATCAAAAACACAAAAAACAATTCCAGCAAAACGAGTTTCTTCTTCACGACAAAGTGCTCAAAAAGCAACACGACGCATGTTACTTAACGACGTTGAAAATTCCATTTAACTTTCTTTTTCTTTTTTTTTTTGCATTATCAATAACAACAACTTTTTAACAAAAAAAAAACAAAAACAAAAACAAAATAATTACATATTATAAGAATAATTAAATAATAATAATAAAAAAAGATTGACAACATCAAGATACCAAGTTTCTTTTCTTAAAAAAAAAAAAGATAAAAAAAAAAAAACACTTTATACGTATTTAACCTTGCTCCTCCTTTTCTCCTTCGCTACTTAGAAATTATAATAATAAATATTATTTGCAAACATTAGCATGATTATGCATAATAAATTTTACTTTAAGTTGTATAATTGGGGGCGTTATTATTTTTATATAGTAATACTGCTAGTAGTAGTCTTTTTTTTTTTTTTAATATAAAGCATCTATTATTACACTTTTTTTTTTTTGAAACGAGATGACAAGAAAAAGTACAAAAAAAAAAAAAAACTATCTTTGTATGCATGTATATATATATATATATGTGTGTGTGTTGTGTCCAGCACAGAAACGTGTAGATGGTGTACGTATGACAAGTGTAAGGGAGGTGTGATACAATAAGAATAAGAATAAGAATAGTAGATAGATAAAATAGAATAAGAGTAGTCAAAAAAGAAATATTATGAAATAGTAGTGTTCTTATGTTTTTCATCTTTAACTACTGATAAAGTAGATACAGATTCAAAAGGAGGAGTAGTACGTCTATTCTTTTGTTTCCATCCAGGTAACCAACCAAAGAAACAATCCAAAAATGATGGACATGAAGCATGTTTTTTAGTAGAAGTAGTAGTAGTAATAGGACGTTGACTTGTTTCTTCAGTTAAATAAGAATGACGATCTAAATGTTGACTCTGATTATTATTTATTTGAGTTTCTTTTGCAGTAGATGAAGAAACACTTTGTATACTTGATGGAACTCTATATATAAATATAGATCATATACTATTAGATTTTTGTGTGTGTATATAGACGGAATGGATTCAATTTATTATTATTATTATTATTATTATTATCTTACTCTTGATATAACATAGCAACAAGAGCAGCACCAATACTACCACCATCACGAGCTACTTCCAATTGAATACGTTTTGCTTTTTCTTCTCCATACCATTGTTCTAAAGCTTTATGAATACGTTCAGGCATACGTGGATACATTTCAAATGTGGTTCCATTGACACCAATAACAATGGCATCATTCGGTTCAAATGTTTGTTGTTCAATAATAGCAATCATAGCAGCAGCAGCAAGTCCAGCAGCACGTGTAGATACCATACAACAAATATCCAAAAATATATGAATATCATTTTCATTCGGTTGATATCCATCCATAAATTGAAGTAATTTGGTAATATGAGAAATTATATATTGAAAATTATTTTTAGGGAATCTAATAATAATAATAATAATAAAAGAGAAGGTTATTTTGAATACATACGAACACAAATAATAATAATAAAACTTTTTTACGTACTTTTCAATTTCACTCATATGAGCCGTTAAAAAAGACCAAGGGGTATTTAATAATAAAGGTATATGACCTTCAAATAATTCTTTTTCATGAATAAGATCCATCGCTACAAGACGTGTTAATTCTCCAAGATAAGCACCTGACATCATTTTTTCATAAGGTTGAAATCCAGGTTGTGCATGATTGGCATCAAGAGCACGATCAAATCGTGTAATA
The DNA here is from genome assembly GCA_016758965.1 of Circinella minor. Lineage (NCBI taxonomy): Eukaryota > Fungi > Mucoromycota > Mucoromycetes > Mucorales > Lichtheimiaceae > Circinella > Circinella minor. The sequence continues at coordinate 19,395 of JAEPRB010000132.1, read as the reverse complement.
GGTAAATAAGATTCATTACCAAATATATCAATTTCTGTATTCAGTAGCATTTCAGTACCACTATCTTCTTGCCATTCAGCAATGTTTAATTTAATAATTCTTGATACTTTTTCTGCATAAGCAGCATTGACACCTGTACCATAAATGAATCCAACACGTGTTTGTGGATTACTATAAGCATGTGCTACCATGGCTCCAATCGTATCATTAATAATAGCAGTAACAATGACACGAATATTCTATAATTAAATAAATAAATTAATACTATGTAATAATAAATAATAATAATAAAAAAACATATAGAGTGAACATATATATATACCTTGCGTTTAAAAGCTTCTAAAAATAAAGTAGCAAGATCTTGTCCATCAATTCCTGCAAGTGTAAATCCTTTACCCATACGAAGAATAGTGCCTTTCGATATTCCTGTTTGACTATAATAATAAATTCATCAGTGGAAAAAGCAAGTAATATATAATTATCATGCAAAAAAAAAACAAAAAAAAAGGTTGTAATAGACTTCTTACTCTAATGGAAAACTCCAACTCACACCCATAGCCAATGGAGGTGAAGTTTCATCACGTGTTTCTTCAGGTAATAATGCATAAAGCTCCGCAATAGTATCAGCAATCCAATCGAAAAAAACAATGGTGGTAGAAGATCGTAATGTATCCGTAATTAAATGTTTTACTTCAGTGACATTGACTTGTCCTTGACCTAAAAGTTCAACAGCACAAACACGTAATGTACTACCACCAATATCTAAAGCAAGATAGGTACCTGTTTCATGACCTGTTGGTAAACGAGTCACATAAGATGGAATCATAGTAGCTAAACCTGATGCGGATGGTGTATTTAGACCATGTTCACATTCTTGTTTAAATCCTTTAATCATGGATTTATAAATTTCTGGAGTTAAAATAAATCCTTCACGGATCCATTCTAAACGATTAATAATTCGATTGTTTTTGTTATTCATATTTTCTTTTGTAAGGAAAGCAAGAGGGATAGGTTATTCTTTTTTATATGTCTTTAGAATAAAATAAAAAAAAAGGAAACTGATTTATAAAAAAAGAAAGGGGGGAAGAGAGAGAGAGAGAAAGAAAAATGAAAGAGAAAGAAGAGAGAAAAAAAAAAAGGGATGAAAAGGGCTTTTATTATTATTATTTTTTTTGGAAAAAAAAAAAAAAAAGGCTGAGTGGGTTTGTTGTTAAGTATATATGTGTGTGTGTGTGTGTGTGTATGTGTATACATGTTTGTGTTTGTGTTATCTATTTTAGAGTGTCATGTGGTTATTTCTCGTAGCACAGACGAAATCGTTCCCTGAGACCCTGAATGCTTAGAAAACTTTTTTTTTTGTTGATTCGTTTTGAACCCTGTTTGCCCCCCCCCCCGCACCCCACCCAAATCCCCTTTCTTTCTTTTGTTTCGTTTCTAATAATCTGGTGTAGTCATCAGTTTTTTCTTTTAAAAAAAAAGTTTTATTTATTTACTGAGTTCAATTGGATAATAATCATGATAACAATGAAGAAGATAAAAAAAAAAAAAAGGTAAAAGATGTACAAAAGGTGTAGCTTCAAATGTGTGGTGGTGGGTGGGGGATATGTTTATATGTATATAAAATAAAATGAATGGGTGTGTAAAAATGGGGAGGCGGGAAGATGTTTATATTATGTAAAAAAAAAAAAAAGACAAAAAAGAAAGTAGATTACTCCCCCTTCTTTTTTTATTCAAAAGGTGCCTTTGGATTTGTTGGTGATGTGGGACTTCGAAGTTGTTTAACACCACCTTGAAGTGATAAATTTTCAGCACCAATAAGTGAATGATGCACATGTTCAATTGATTTGAAATATTTGACGGTCTAATAATAAAAATAATAAAATTAGATCAGCATAACTTGGTGTGTGGGAAAGTAGGACAAAAATATTTTATTCTCATTATAATAAAGAAATCCCACTCTATAAATTACCTTTACATGTAATTCCAGGGTCGCGTCTTCATCACAAACAATTAGACCCTTGGGATGCATTTGTACTGCCGAAACAGTCCACATATGGTTTACACCATCTTCAATACATTTGGCAAGTGCGATTGACTAAAAGAAGAAAAAAAAATATTTATTTTTTTTGGTCCCTTATCAGTTACACTAGGATTTCCCAAGGGTTCTCTCTTTCCCTTTTCCATCTTTCACTTAAACCCTCTTTCCCCCCCCCCGATTAAACCCAATAATAATAAACCAGTATTTCGATATACCTTATGAGCACCAGTAATAATAATACAAACTTCTCGAGCATCCATAACAGTTCTATTAAATTATAATATATATAAAAATTATTTAAAAAAAAAAAGGTTGTTTTTTTTTTCCCTTGATAACACTCAAATGTATCATAAAAGTGAGGAAGGGGGACTTACGCTACACCAACAGTCAATGCCAATTTAGGTACTTTAGCTACATCACCATCAAAAAATCGAGCATTGGCAATAATTGTTTCATAAGCAAGTGTTTTTACACGCGTACGACTTGTTAAACTAGAACCAGGTTCATTAAAAGCAATATGACCATCTGGACCAATACCACCCAGGAACAATTCAATACCACCCACACGAGCAATTTCAGCTTCATAACGTAAACATTCTGCATCTAAATCTTCAGCATTCCCATCCAAGATATGTACATTTTCAGGTTTTATATCCACATGCATAAAAAGATTTTTCCACATGAATGAATGATATGATTCAGGATGATCCCGTGGTAAACCCACATATTCATCCATATTGAATGTTACGACATGTTCGAATGAAAGTTCTCCTTTTTTATAAAGCTCCACTAAAGCTTTGTATGTACCAATAGGTGATGAACCAGTAGGAAGACCCAAAACAAAGGGACGATCAATAGAAGGTTTAAATTGTCGAATACGTTCCTTAATATATTTAGCTAATAAAATAGAGTTATATATATATATTAGGGTTATTATGTAATAAAGATATACAAACAAATATTTTTCCTTACCAATATACATGCAAACTTCACTATAATTTTCACGAATAATTAATCTCATTGTTTTTGTTAAGTAGAGAGAAAGTAAAAAGGAGTAGAGGGGGTATTTTTGTTGAGGAATAAAGAAGAAAAAGAGAAATAAAAAAAAGAGGGTTTCTTATGGACTATTATATAAAACCAAAAAAAAAAAATTCAGCGAAATCCTCATCTATCTCTCTCTCTCAGCTGATTACATAAATGATTAGAAAAAGGTCCTTCTGGTTCTTTTTTTTTTTTTTTTTCGACTACTTTCAATTTGTTTTAAACTAAAAAGAAACCCTTTTTTTTCATTTTTTATACCCAGCTTTTTTCTTCTTTTTCATTTACTTGAAAAATAGTTTAAAAACATACTTGGTCTCTCTCTTTTTTTTTTGTTTTGTTTATTTTATTTGGTTTACATATGTGTGTGTATATATATATATGTGTGTGTGTGTGTGTGTGTGTGTATTCTAATTATCTTTTTTAAACTATGTGAGTATAATCTACTTGGCAAAAACAAAAAACCAAATGACGCATGTCATGTTTGATTGGTTATCAGCTGATTACCTAAGGTCCCTGTTCATGAATGCCTCCGACCCTGAACGATTTATTATCAAAGAAACTTACTGGCTGACTCATCTTTTCCCTTTTCGGAGCATCAACCCTTGTTTTTTTTTTACAGGGTAACACCCCTTCTTTCTTGTTCTCATAATTCCCGTTTAAAGTTTTATATATAAAAAAAAAAAAAGAAAAGAAAAGAGAGAGAGAGAGAAAGAGTACGAAAAAAAAAATTCGCCGATACAAAAATTAAAAAGTTTCTCCGGGTTTCTGATTTTTTTTTTTTCATCGTCGTCGTCGTCATCTTCTTTTTTTTTTTTGTCATCTGGCAATTAATAACAGACTCTACTTATTACTTTGAATCAGTCGTCTGATCAAGAATAAATTCCATGACATCATATATATAATAATACAAAAGAACAATAATAGAATATTTATTGGCTTTCCTTTATGTAATGGAAAATGTGTGTGTGTGTGTGTGTGTGTGTGTGTGCTTTTTTAATTATAATTGATAAAAAAAAAAAATCGGTGGATGAAAAAAAAAAGTGTGATGTGAAAAAAAAAAAACTTGTGCTGGGTTGCTTTAATTTATTGTTGAGTTACCCCGCTCTTCTTTGAACCCTGAAACTTTCTTTTATATTTTATCTGGACCCTGTTTTGTTTCTTACACAATAAAAAAAATATTTTCCTTTCCCCAACTGAAATAAAAAAAAGAGGACCCTTTTTTTTTTTTTTAACTTCGTCATCAATCTATTATATATTAACAAGATAAAATCAAGTCCGTCGCACCTTGACTTAAAACCACCCCCCCCACTTTTATTTTTTGTTTTTATATACAGTATATAAAAGAAAATGTCATGTTCAAAGTTATGAAATTGTTTAAATACAAGTCAGAGTGCGTTGTTGTTTCCATGTGAAAAAATATTACTATTTCCTCACGGAAAAAGTTTTATTATTATTACGTACGTATATATTTTAACAAGAGTTTTGAATTACTACTTTGTATAGAAGATTATAAATTATATACACAGTCTATTTCAAAAAAGTAAAAAAAAAAAAGTCACTCATTTTGAGTTTGATGTCGTGCAAAAAAAAAAAACTTTTGTGTCCAAACAAATGATTATATATCGGCTGTAGATCTGGCAAATAAAAGTAAAAGGCGGGCATTCTCGGTATACTTTTTTATTTTTTTTTTCTTATTTGCAACTTCTTTATCAAAGTGAACAATGATGAACCCAGAGTGGAACCGATGATGTGACCTCGTTGTTCTTGACCAAGAGAGCTTGTTCACTATCAAAAACAATAAGTTTTCTCCTATTCAAAATTCTTAATGTAATCAAGCCTCCCAAAAAAAAAAAAAAAAGATATTCTAATCCATTCAGTTCCAGACGGATAAAAAAAAAACGATTGATATGGAATGATTGTTCAACAAGCGATGACGGTATACAGTTTATTCTGATGAATGGAAGAAAGCGATATATTTTTACCCACTTTCTTTTTTTTTAAAAAAAAAAAAATGCGCGAGTACTTCTAACTACCATGAGACAATTTAGGCATTCCTATATTCGTGCAGCTCAAAGATAGATTCAAACCGTTATCATGAAAAAGATTTTTTTGAAAAAAAAAAAAAAAAAAAAAAAAAAGTCAGATCGAACCGTCCTATTCTTGGGGGAGGAACATAAACAATCTGTCTTAATAAGGTTCCATTGAAAAAAATCCTTTTCATTGTTTTGAATTGAAAAAATAAAAATAAAAAAATTGGAAACAAAACACTTTGTCCTATTTCCACCACATTCCAACCAGTAATACGTACGTAGAAAGAAATAGTGAGGAGAAAGGAAAAAAAATACAGTAAAAGGTTTTATGATTAGGTCTTCAAAACTGACATGGACTTTTATAACAAATGATGTCTTTCATTCATTTTAAAAACGAGGTAATATGGCTTGGTCAAAAAAGAGAACTTTCTGCAATTAATTATAGGGCTTATGACTACAAACGAAAGCAACATCTATTTTAATAACTGTCATCTCGGTCACTGGCTTACCTATCCACAGAGCTTCAAACGATATAGGTAAGTCTATTCATTCTCGGACCAAGTATATTATTTTATTCTCCTGAACAAAATCGTCTTGAATGGTTCTGGTCAGTCGTCAAGAGTAAATAAATTTTTGAAAAAAAAAAAGAATCACGTATGACAATTCAAGAAGTAGCAAAAATAATTGGTAACTTATATTTAAAAACTTTCAATGAGTTTTGTTTTTTATTTTGTCAAATGCATTGACAAGTGTCTCAGCCAAAAAAAAAAAAAAGATTCTAAAATATCTAATGTACAGTAAAAAAGAAAAAGAAAACCCGCATCGATCAAATAATTTCTTTTTATTTTTGAATCCATTACTAATTATCTTTGGTATTTCAAATCAAATGATATGATCGTTTACGATCATGAGATAATGAAAAAACCGCTATTGAAGACAAACGTCGTGATCGTTCAGCAGTGTCGGATTGACATTGCTTGATGGAAGATTTCAAGTACGCGAGGCATATTCACACTAAATTTAGTTAAATCATCCAAGCAGCTAGGATTTTTTTTTTCCAGCTCGTACATGACATAACGTCTTCTTGATGACAAAACCAAGTAAGGAGGCCTCACAGATCGGTTCCTTAAGAGAACCAAATCAAATCGACCTTTGATAACAACTGAACCGAACCAAGAAGAATGGATAGTACTTTAATGGACGTTTATATATATATAACAGAAATGTCAATATACAGCACCAAAAGTTTTTACAAGCATCCAACAAGTACAATAAAAAAAAAAGAAAATTACGTACTATTCTTAAATGGAGAATGGAAGTAATGATCTTTAGTTAAGGTGTCGTAAGTGACTCTATTGGAGCGAAAATAATAACAGGAACCATTGAATATTTTAGATTGTTTAGGTACGTACAGTTGAAAATATATATATATATATATATATATATATTTTAATGTAAAGCTGTCATATTAAATAGAAGTTTGAAGATTTACTGTTGTGGTATCTATAAGTGTAATCAGTCAAAAGAAAATAAGTAAATAACAGCCATGTTAAATGGAAAAAAGAAAAAGTTACGTAGTGTTGTTACATTCATAAAAAATAATACGTAAATACTCTATAAATTAAAATATCCATTAATTTAATTTACGTTTAATTTTGCGTTTTTGCGTTTTATCATTCCTTTGTATTAAACTTTATGTAGGATCTTTGGTTTTCTCTATCTTCGACTTTTCAGTTCTGGTTCTTTAGTACTTATGGGGAGGAATCCTTTCTACATACAATACTCCACAATCCCTTCGACAACACATGCAAAAAAACACAATACGTATACAGTTGCCACATCCAATAACAGGAATTATCAGACGATATGGTAATGATACCTATTATGTTAAGGCTACCAACATACACGATGTCATGAAGCACTTTGGCTGCCCTGTATGCATTGCTCATTTTATGAAAATCGACGACTTGAAGACCCATTATTATACCAACCATTTAAAAAGCTTGCCAGAACAAGCACAGACGATACAACAACAACAGAACACCAATAGCCAAGACCAAACTAACAAAGGTCACTCAGCCAAATCCAATGAGTTATAGAAGTCTAAAGTGGTTCCAGATCAATTTATGATAGATACAGTGAGAATAAGAAAATGTGATAAAAAAAGACTTTATTTGTTTTAGCTCGTTATTTTATATGGGTTGAGCTCTTTGTCACACTATTAACTAATAGATAATACCAACCAGGCTAACAAAACGTCGCTTCACCAAATGTGCTTGGAACTGAGTTGTTGGACCCGTTATTATGCCTATCATTTCAGCCACTTGATCACAATGATTATTTATTAACAGAAAAACTTCAATGCAATAATGGTGTTTCATAAGATGCAGCTTTTATTATTTCAACACAAATGGAAAATATCACTTGAAAACCACATTCACTGAGCCATGACATTCATGAGTACAATTCTAACAAAAAAAAAAACATCTCGTGTCAAAATACATTTGTAAAAAGTTAGTTTATGTTATCCTCGCATAAAAAAGATAAAAACATGATAAATTAGATCCAAATAAGCCTCGTTTATTATAAACTAGATTTGTCAAATAAATTAATGTATTTATGTACGTACGTAAAAGAGAGTTTATTTTATTGTTGTTCTTCTTTATCAATTATCCCTTTCTCGTCAAGAAAAACAGATTCGTAATTTCTCTTTTGGAACTCCTGTTCGCGGCATATATCCCTCAGTATTACGTATGTACACGTAATCGTACGTACGTCAAATATAAAAGCGTTTATTCTTATATAGAAGTTGAATAATTTTATGTAATATACACTCACTTGGTTAACAGTATTTATTTTACACAGTTAACATCTTCTACATTTTATGTAAATTATCAAAGGATTTATAAACCATTTTTATTGGTTCCATTATTTCTACAAGTTTCATGATCATATATATATATAACATAATAATTATGCATATATACAGTATCAATGTTGTTTTTCAGCCATAGTAAAATTTAAAGTTTTCCGTGCCTTATTGTTAGTGTGATGAGAATTTTAAAAACAGTATTTGTGTCACATCGATTGATAATCGGATAAAAATGAACAAAAAAAAATGATACACACACTTCTTTTTCTTTTTTTTTTTCTCTTTCAATAAAATAAAAAATGGTGTCAAACAAAGAAAGTAAACCTACAGTTGCAGTAATTGGAACAGGGTAAAAAAAAAAAAAAGTACTATTATTATTACTATCATTATCATCCATTGTTAATCATCATATTACTTTTTTTTTTTTTGAATTATTAGTTTTACGGGTATTTGCGCGGCTATCAAAGTAAAACAAGAACTTGGTATTGATGCAGAATTATTTGAAGTAGCTAAAGATGTGGGTGGCACTTGGGAAACAAATACGTAAATATCAATGAACAACAAAAATGAGAAAACAAAAAAAAAAACGGAAAGAAAGCTGGATACGAATATCAATATAAATTTATTAGATATCCAGGTCTTGAATGTGATATTCCTTCTCATGTATATTCGTTTAGTTTCGAACCTAATCCAAGTAAATGAAATTTTATTTTTATATATGTCGCTATGAATACATTACATTACATACATGGAGAAGAAAAAAAAATCCACAGATAAAGTATATAACACACTCATTTGAAAAAAACTGTTCTTACATAAATAGATTGGTCAAAACATTTTAGTCCTCAAGTTGAAATTAAGACATATCTTCAAAATGTTGCTAAAAAATATAATTTATATCCAAAAATACGTTTTGAAACTGAAATGATACGAGCAGAATGGAAAGAAGAAAAAAATCAATGGTTTCTTCAATGGAGAAATGTGAATGATCATCAAAAAATAGAAGATGGATATTTTGATTTTGTGTAATTTGTCATGTGGTTTTATATTTATGTCTCTCCCATCCATGGATGTTACACAGGAATAAAGTCAAAAAATAAGCTAATGAATATGATGAATAGATTTGCTGGATTAGGTCCATTTAGAGTTCCAAAAATTCCTCAAGAATTACCCATTGATCAATTTGATGGTCCTGTTATTCATACTGCACGTTGGGATAAGAATATTGATTTTACAAATAAAAAAGTTGCTGTAATCGGATCAGGGGCAACGTAAGTGTGTCAACAACAATCACGCAATATTTTTTTTAATATAATGACAAAAGTTAAGACTAATATTAAAATACGTACGTATTGACTTTTTTTTTACGTAGTGCAGTTCAATTAATTCCATCATTACAAAAAATGACACACCATTTATATAGTTATCAAAGAACACCAGCATGGGTCACAGTAAGAAGTATGGTTTATAATAATAATAATAATAATAATAACTCTGTTCTAAAGAATTCATGTTTTTATATTATAAAATAGATCAATTTAATTATTCCCGTATCTTAAAATTTTTATTTCGCTGGATTCCTTTCTTCATGTGGATCTATCGATTATATATCTTTTTTCAGGTATTTTATAATTAACTGTTATATATATATATGTATATATTCTTGTTATTTGTAAAGAAATTATAGCTACATAGAAAATCTTAAATATTATATATTTTATATGTTACGTAGATAGATTTATCTTATATTAAAATTGGTTATTACGATTCTTGGATTGGACGTTTTATTCGTCAACGTACAGCAAAATCCATGGCATCTCGTCTTACACGTGTAGGTCGACCTGATTTGATTCCAAAGTTGATTCCTAGTAAGTAGTTTGTAGTATTTACAAAATATTATGCTATTGGAAGAGATAAATAACAAAACCTTGCTTTTAAATCATCTTATATTCACCCCGTATGAATTTTCTTATTCTTAATTAAATAAAAAAAAATGTAGATTTTCCACTTGGATGCAAACGAATCACCAAATCAGAAATCTATCTTGAAACATTAGCTAAACAAAACGTTTCAGTGATTCAATCAGGTATTCAATCGATTCAAGGTCGAACCATCATTGATAAAGAAGGAAATGAAGTAGAAGTGGATATATTGGTTTTAGCAACTGGTTATGATGTTCAACAATTTCTTGGAAATTTTGATGGTACGCCTTTTTTTTTTCTAGTAGATTTACGTAGCTTTTTATTACTAAATTGATTTCCTTATTTTGATTTATATAGTTTATGGTAGAAATAATATACGTCTTCTTGAACAATGGATGAAATATTCTCCCAGAACATACAAGGTACGTATAAAAGTTTATATTTAGGGTTGTTTTTTTTTTTTTAAAAAAAATAGTACGTACGTAATTATTATTTATTACTTATTATATTGAATATATAAATAATGAATATAGACTGTTTCAATGCATGGATTTCCAAACTTTTTTACAGCTATGGGTCCTAGTTCTGGATTAACTCATCACAGTGCGGTTGTGATGATTGAAATGTAAGAAAGGCTATTAATTAAAAAACTATATAAAATATATAATTTAAATTTATGAGGGATTATTATTTATATATAGTCAAATTGCTTATGCTATCCAGTGCATAAAATATCTTGCACAAAATAATATGGTTGCTATTGAACCTAAAGAAACCGCTCAAGACGTATTTATTACCAAGTTACAAACTAGTTTTGATGGAACTGCTTTCAAAGGAGGTAATTATATATATATATAAATAATACAATTTTGTTTTTAAATCTCATCCATCCGTCGATTCTTATATTTTATATGATAGGTTGTAGTTCAATTTTCTTGGATCAAAATAATGAGGTATGATATATATATATATATATATATATAAGATAGTAACTATAAAAAATAAGCTCAAGAATTAACCTTTTATATATATTAGATTTTTGGTATTTGGTCAGGTACTGTCTGTAGCTTTTGGCGTGAATTGCGTAAACCAAATTTTAATGACTTTATGTTCTACAAAAAGACATTGTAATTGAAAAAAATCAAAAGTTTTCCATCATCCTTATTATCCCAATCCAATTGGTGAGATATATTAGTAACATTTGTTATTTAATGAATTATTATATATGCTATTACCATTTATTTACAGAGATTGAAGATATTGATATACATTTTTTTTCTTTTGGTTTTTGTTTTCAAAAAAGTTACAATTTGAGGGGAGGGGGAATTATCTTAAAAAAGATGATTATGGATATTTTGCTTGAATAAGAAGATCAAGAGTAGTACAAATTGATTCCATAGCTTCTTGTGTCATACTAAGTCGATGATGACTACAAATATCACTCACAAGAGACATCATTGTAGCGCCTTTAATAATTGTCATTGGAATTGTCACACCAGGTGCTAATTCAATTTCAATTTTTAATAAAGGTAGAATTTCAATATCTTTTTCATTTCCAATAGGATGATTCAATTGTTCTTCTTCTTGTTGATAATTTTGATTATATTCCATTTGTTGTTGTTGTTGTTGTTGTTGTTGCTGCTGCTGTTGTTGTTCCCAGAATGGTGTTGAAGTAAGTTGACCCGAACCCCAACCATTTACTGTTCTTTCAGGTATTGCAAAAACAGGCATAGATTGAACTCTTTCTCGTTTCTTTCTATTTCTTCTCTTTTTCTTTTTCTTAATAGTACCATCACTTTCCAACATCTTTAATGAGCTTTGACTACTTGGAATTGGTTTTTTAAGTCGTTGATTAACAATCGCCATTTCAGGAACAGGAATATAATTCCCACCTTTTCGGTGAAGTTGTCCAGATCCAATACCTCCTGGTTTTACTGTAAAGTTGGGATCGACTAAAGAATTCCAATCTTGATTATTCTTATTATTACTACCCAAAGTGTGTTGTTGCATGGGTGGCATTTGTTGAGAACCCCAACTCGTCATGGGTAATGGTTCATCATTCATAGAATCCAAGTCGTCGTCGTCGTCGTCGTCGTCATTGTGAACATTGGTATTATTAAAAGAAAAGTTATTGGAGGTTTCTGCCTTTGACATAGACGATGGTGGATTGAACATAGACGATGGTGGATTGAACATAGACGATGGTGGATTGGACATAGACGATGGTTGAATAGACATAGACGAAGGCTGATTGGACATAAACGAAGGTTGATTGGATATATTAGACGATGGTTGATTGGACATAACCGATGGTTGATTGGTAATAACCGATGGTTGATTGGTAAATTTTATTTTATTCTTTTTAAATTTTTTTATTGTAGGTCCCCATGAAATTTCAAGAATGGCATCAGGATCGGTCGAAAAGACCTTGTCATATTTGGGCATGGATGTAAGTAAGTCCTTTTGCGAACTTGTTTTTTTTAAGAGAAAAGTTGTGTTCTGTGAGACAATGTCAAAATTCTTTGTTTTTCTATTCTCGGTGAGGTTACACAAAGCCCCCAAAGAGAAATATGCTTTATTGTGTTTTTTTTTAAGTTGACTATACATTATTTAATAAGATTATATTTGACCAGATAATTATTGTAATCATTAGGCTATATATAATGGTTTATTTCACATAATTATGAGCTTCTGTATATTATTTTTTAATACGTATTGTAAAAAAAGTTATTCATGTTTGGATTTATGTGCCCAAGCAAATGATAAAACATTACTACTCCATATGCTGAAAACCTTAAAAATAATTCGAATGACACAATACATACCTCGTTTCCATCATTTAGATACCAAGATGTACATCCTCAATTTTTTTAATCATATATATATATATATATATATATCATAACCAATACAAAAAAAAAAAAAAAACTAATCATTACCAATAAAAAAAAAAGACTCTATCACATGTTGCTGAGACTTAAACAGGCAAGCATAAAGTGTAAGAGAAAAAGAAAGTCCATACATTATTAGCGTCAATATTAAAAAAAAAAAGTTATTGCTTTCATGGACTGCATCAATAGTGTCACAAAGTAATTTAACTCTGATAATAAAAGACATGGAAGAAACAACAGAAGAAAGAAATCATAATGCCGGGAGAAAATCAAATGGATCAAAAGCATTATCTAATGGGGAGTTCATGATTGCGTGTGTGGAGATGAAAATTCTACTAATGTTAGTGATTCCAAAGAACATTATCGACAACCGAACCATTAATAAGGAATCTACCATTAGTCGAACTACTGCCATTGAATCAAACGCTATGGAATAGAGTTTTTTTTTTTGAAGTGGTAAGTACGTCTTCAAAAGTGTTAACTGAAGTTGCGATATAATTCAGTGTTAACAGATCCAAATTCTATTATAGCACTACACATATTTACAGATAGCAGCAGCAGCAGGAGGAATAATAATCTCCTTAAAGATATCTTTAAAGACATATACCATTTGTGGCACCATTGAGTGTAAAAGGAACAACAAGAAAACAAAATGTAACAATGTCTGTGCCAAAATCGATTGTACGTAGAAGCAAAAATGACAGAGCAAAATGCATCTCGAACAATGATATTTAATTACTTCAACAATATAAATGCTCAAATATTATACATACAGTTCAGAGTACGTATAACAAATAGCTAGCTATTATCATTATTTTATTTTTCAAATAGTTATAAGTTCCAAACCATATATAAAATATAATCATCATTTTACAATAGAATAATCTCCCTTTCGCTTCGCTACTGGGGCCATTCCTAATTGGGAACAATTAATTCTGTATTTCATACATGGTACGGGCTGTAATTAGCGATCTTCCGCAACAAAGTATATTCTGTTCCATCTCTCTTTATTCTTTATCTTTGTGCTTTCCGATTGAAAAATTACCAAACACCTCACTATAGTTTTTTTTTTTTATCAACACCATATACAACCCGAATGACAACAAAGTTTCCGAGCTCTTTGTGGTTCCCACTCAATGATAAGGACAGCGAATGGGTCAAAAATCATTTACGACAATCAAAAATCGATTACTTTCTTTTTCGTCGATCACCTTATGGAATCAAAATCGGATACAAATTCAGCATACAGTACGTTATTATATCATTTATCTAAGGCAAATCAGCCTAATTATGTGAAGACGTTAGCGAACACTGCTTTGAATGAATTCAGGGTAAATAAAAACACGTTTCTGACAAACTCTAGATTACAACATATTATATTTAAACAAGTGTACGTGTTGATACTATATGTTTTTATAATAGACACGAAAGGATACATCCTCAACATTCTTTAAAAAATGTACTAGATACCGATCTACAAACAGTCAGATATCCAGTCCAGACGGAGAACAATACATAAAAGGTTATTGGAAGATGCAACTGCATATCTTGAAATTGAATTGCAAAAAGTATGCTACATAATGAACAAAATAACTGTTTTTTTTTTATTTACTTTTCAACTAACGCTTGCTACGTACTTTCTAATTAATGACGGTATCTAAAAAAGAAACACCAGTTTGATTCAGCTTTCACATCGTCGTCGTCACCGAAAGAGAAAGAGGCAAAGCAAAAATGGCTGTTGTACTAATGTATATCATTAACTATGCAATAGGTGAGCATTTTAAAATGTTTAGACATAATGATGACATATGTTTGACTGGATGCTAATATATGGTGACACATAGTTTATTAGGGTCGCCCAGCTTGATATTCTTGATTTAGATTCAAAAAAAAAAAAAAAATTGATCAAGAAACTTCTGGCACACGACAAAATTATAGCGATAAAAGAATCAAGTGTACATTAACGTTTCTAACACCATCACCGATGTTTGCACAATTATTGAAAATACGACAGCGACACCAATCAGCATGGATTTTTAGCTATGCGTACAAAAATTAGCTATGAAGAAAGATTTTGTTGTACACAGTAAATGAAATCGATTTTTGTATTGGTGATAATATTATTCATGGATTTATAAGACGTCGATAAGAAGAGTACAAGCAAAAGTAAAGTTCCCCTTTTTCAGTCAACCACCAGGTTCTGCAGAACCGAAGACTTTGCAACAAAGCGAGACTTAAATATAAATATTTGAATACAGCATCTCATCAACTATGCTTTGATGACATTTTGGGTATTTCTATATTTGGATAATGATTCATAAGAAAACTATACACAATCGGTTAAATTATAGTATAGTTTACTTTGGATTCGCGCAACCCTCCCAGGAACCTTGACGCAAGTTGCAAGTTGCGGTTCCATAAACAATTTCAAAGACAAAGGGTGCATAACCGAGAGATTTGCAAAAGCGGGAGGTGCAAAAGCGGGGGTTGACTGTAAAAGCAGATAAAAGAATTCACAAAGAAGCTCCCGACATTATTGGCAATTCGCGATTCGATATTAAAACTGGCAGATGAATTTTAGCAAGTTTAGAAGAATTGAACACTGTAAGCTCTTTATCTCATTCAATAAATACATCAAACTCTTCCCAAGTATCAAATGTCACTTCATCATCATCTCATTTATTATAAATATTTTTCTTTACGTACCTTTTTTTCTTTACCATATTTTCCCGTTATTGTATCCAAATCAGCACCACTTTTATCCTCTTTGTACATTTTCTCCTTCTCCTTCTTTAACTTTCAGATTTTACTTTTATTATTATTATAACAATATGATACCAAATAAATATACTGTAAATATGGGTTCTAAATCAGTCATTGAACTTGATAAAGGGATGAGAAGGAAGCCAAGTGTGAGTGATAAAAAAAGCAGCTATTGGGGACTTTATTATCATGTATAGATTAAATATATTATAAAAAGAATAAGAATAAATAGTATAGTATATCCATCTGAGAGAGAGAGAGAAAAAAAACCCAAGTTATTTTACATAGTAATATAAAATATCCCCCCTCATCTCACACACATCATTAAATAAACATAAAACATTATATACGTATTACGTATAACTGTTCCCAATAATCGCTATTGTAGGTTTTGTTGATTTCTATCTTGTCCCCACATATCTTTTTTTTAACAAAGAAGGAAGGAAGGAACATGTACAAATATTTACATTCGTTCAAATAAAAAAAAAGTCACCATAACGCGTTCTCACAATGAATTGCATTGTTGTTTGTGTACAACAAACATTGAATAGAGCTTATATCAATGAGCTTAATTTTACTGCCTTTCTAAATTCACGATCATCATACAGTAAATATAAAAGCTTCTAAATATATTTTATGAATAAATTTGATTCAATGTAAATTATTTATTTTAGAATACAATAGCATTTGAGTACTTGTATATTTTATACGGTGCATACATTTTATAACTTATTTTTTTTTTTGCGTACGTAGTTTTGAATGCTTGTAAATAAACGTATACGTATGCGCCCAAAACAAAAAATAAATCATAGAAATGAAAGATACAACAACTAATGAGTTAGTTTTTGTAAACTTGACTAAATTTCCTTTTTATATAATTTCAAAGTTGGAGTGTAGCTGACTATTTTGGCTGGAGAGGTAACTATGATCGAAACGGTGGGGATGGGTAACATATTCCGGTACTATATTTAGCCAAAAGCATGTGCATATAAGCATCGTGATGTTCGAGATGTAGTGATTTCTGTAACACGTATCTTCTTCATAATGATAGCAATAACCAACAGAAAACGTTTAAGTAGAAATACTTAGAAAAAAAAACACTCAAGAATCTGACCAAGAAAAAGGCAAAGAAGATTGGGAATTGATTGGCCTGACGAGGGATGATATCAAAAATGTATGTCGAAAGCTGAATTTGTCATGGAAAAAAGGTGCAGATAATGTACTTCGAGGTGTTTATCGAAAGGATTAAAGAATAACTAAATGGATTCAAGGTGAAAGTGACAAATCTAATTCGGTTTCCAATGCAACTTTGCATTCGATTTTAAGCTTCCCTGGATTTGAAATTCAACAGAAATCAACAACAAACTGTGAAGAACGTAATTTCTTTCCAGATCTCACCAAAAATAAACAGAGTCTGTCTTCAACACTCAATCATCATATGACATGTTGTATTATAAGAACATTATCTCTTTATCCCAAATGAAATAAGAAATCATATTTACAATAATTAAGGGAACTGAGTAAAATCACATAACGATGTCCTGCGCCTCGTCAACTTAAATTAAAGAATAAAAGAGAGTATCATGGCTAACCCCAATATACTTCAGAACAGTAGCTATAGTAACCTTCTCAATATTAATGACTAATCTCAAGTACCCGGCTTTGATATCAGTCACCTACGTACATCATTCAATTTATAACTAAGCCCCATAACTCATAAATATCATTACGTCGTTGTAACTATTATTTTAAATTGATGATATATAACAAAGTCTCAAATAAAGGATTTTGCCTTGTCTGTTTTTATTTCTACGTACTCTTATTAAAATAACCAAATATCAATTGCCGATGGAATGGAACTTTTCAAATTCAAGGATACAACGTATATTTGAAATGGAGAATTACATGTTCAAGCCATGTATAATATGAAGAAGGATTAATTCAAGAAAGAAAAAATGGAGAAAGCAAACTGAAAACAGTTATTTATTTCAAAGGTATGAAAAAAATACTTGAAGAGCGAGGCCTGTGGATGGAAAAAGACCCCTATAGACAAGGGAAAAAATGACGATTGTCATGCAATGATGATGAAAAGTCTGATCATAAATGCTGTGTCCGGCATCTTTTAGCAAGTCAGAAGTCCGACTTTGCACGACAAAAATCTGCCCTTCAAGAGACAGTTGGGCACAATCACTTTAAAATGTATCCAAAATTTCATTGTGAGACTAACTAGATTGAAAGGTACTGGAGTTATGCCAAAAAAGAAGCCCGTGCAGACTGTAATTATTCCTTCAAGTCATTACAAAAAACGTTGAGAAGTTCTCAGATTCTACTGGAGACATAACAGGTGCTGAAAATATATCGAGGCATATTCTCTTGGAATGGATGCGAAGATACAAGCGATGGATAAAATAAAAAGATCTTCAAGAAGAGTAAAAGCCCATCGAAAAATTCCTGAACATATAGTTATATTCTTATACTCCTCATCAGAAAAAAAAACCCACCCCCTAACCATTCCACTAATAAATAGAGAGCATAATAGCGACATTTAAAATGAAACATTTACTAAGAAAATTTAGATTATAAAAATGTATGCATCATACACATATATCAATATTTATACCCAAGATTGGAAGAAGGACCAAGTAATATGAGAAAGTTTGAGATAGGAATGAACTGTTGATGTCTTAAAATAATTGACCATTTCAATACATATGTTTAATTTAGTTATTCATATTTATACCCAAATACATTAAATTGTTTAAAGTATTCTTACGTAGAGAACCCTTTTTCTGTTAATAAACTTCGGTTTCTTCCATAGACTTTAAAAAAAATACGTATGTATTCTCGTAAGTATATTATGATAAAAAGCATACATCTTTTTGAAGCGAGACAAAAAGATCAAGCCACTTCGTAAAAATTATATACCAATCTCTTTTTTTTTCAATCATGGGAAGCAAAAAATCTGTCAAACTAGGACTTTATTTGTAGTAGCAGCCAGAACGACAAATTAAGACCTTTCCGCTATAATGACAATTATTATAATGAAAATATAGTAAAATTTTAGTAATTTACATGACTTTATAATAATAGATTTATTATATAGTTTAAAAAAAATCATCCTCGACACTTTGCTCTTTTTTCAAAAAAGGAAACGGGAAGATGGGTACTACCACATTGCGCGATAATGTAAACTATGTATGTACATAATTACAGTATATATTATTTTTGCCCGAACTATAATACGCTCTCCGATCAAAGTCAAAAAAACACAGTGCTCTCATGAATAACTTCTTCATTATTAGACAGTAAAAAAAAAGCAAAAATACAAACAACTTTGACCAACCAAAGTTCTTTTATTATTAAATTCGATTTTATAACCACTTCACCTCATAAAATACCAGAAACAAATATATATATTTCTAGGCATTATGTATCTAATATTTTTAGAAATGACCCTTTTTTATTTAGCATTAATATTATCCTGATTGAAAATGTGGGATTCACGACGAATATCACGTGACTTTATTTGTTGAACCATGAATATTATTGTATGGATTGAATGAATTAATCAAGTAAGAAATCCTAGCCATTTTAATTCAAGTGAACATGAAAGAAAATGAATGCGCCAAACTGTAACTAGAAAGAGGATCAATTATTTCTTCTAACAAAGTTTCTATTAGTATAATATTGCATATGCAAGACTCACTTCGTTGTACTTTTATTACCTTGACGGCATTCGCTGCATCATTTCTGAACAACCAGCTATTACTTTTTGTCATGTGACAACCTTTGCGCTTTCATACAACAGTTGAAGTCGTAAATTGTATGTGAAGCATCC